>CAUJNA010002557.1:0-112500 GCA_963377175.1 Effrenium voratum
TGGCGCGGCCGGGCTTCTATGCCGGGCAGCTGGGGCCTCGCAGCCATTGGCAAAAAAAAGCGTGCTGCAGTCCTCCCCCCACGGGAGGACTGGAATTTTTTTCCTGGGAAAAATCCCGACCTTGGCGCGGGAGAGTGGAGGTTCCGCGGCTTGGCGTGGACCCATATAGCACATATAGCACATATAGCAAGGAGCCCGGGGACTGTGGGGGTTCAGCGGCTTGGCGTACACGCGGCACCGTGCCGCCGCAGCAAATCGGGTTGTCCGCGTTGTCCGCAGTGGGAGGTAGAATCCCCCACTGCGGACAACTCTAGCTCTCTCTTTAGAGGGGGTTTCCCAAATGGCTTATATTCTACCTGAGAGGCTCCCAGCACTCGTCCGTCCAGCATTTGACCTCGTCCTGCGAAGGATTCGAAGTCTAAAACGCTGCGTGCAGGCGTGAGGCTGCAAAATAGAGACCCCTAGATATGCGCCGCAATTTGGCTCCAGGTTGCATTTCAAGCGATGTCAAGCTTTGCCAAAGGAAACCCCTTTTCCCTTTTTTTCGGGGACCCCTTTTTTTGGGACCCCTTTTTTTTCTTTTTTTTTTGTTTTTCTTAGCCCTGCAAAGGTTGGCTCGCTTGAAATGCAACCTGGAGCCAAATTGCAAGCATATCTAGGGGTCATTATTTTGCAGCCACACGCCTCCACGCAGCGTTTTAGACTTCGAATCCTTCGCAGGACGAGGTCAAATGCTGGACGGACGAGTGCTAGGAGCCTCTCAGGTAGAATAAAATCCATTTGGGAAACCCCATCTAAAGAGAGAGCCTCGAAACCTTTTAGAGCTGAGCAGGATCAGTCAATTCCGACGGACAATGCCTAAAAGCCAGTTTTTTTTCGCTCGATCAGGATCAGGCAATTTTGCCTGAGCCTGATCAAAGTTTTTTTTTTGCGCAAAAAGGGGCTTGCTTCAAGCTTCCTCGGAAACGAGGAGGCCTAAAGAGTGCCTCAAAAAACCGTTTTTTTCGCAAAGCTGCCTCACAGCGGCCGGCCTGCCCCGTCTCTCAGTCGGCCCGCCGCGTTGCCGCTGCCCTGGCGCCGGCAGCGCCAGCTTCAGCAGGGTCTCGCCACGCTGGACCGGGAGCTGCCCGCGGAAGCCGTGCGCCGGACAAAGCGGCTCGAGGACCGCAACGCCACGGCCGTGGTGGACGGGCGTCAGACGCTGAAGAAGGACCTGGCCACGAGGGTGGCGCGCAAGAGCGGAGTGGAGCGACCACTTTGAGCGGGCGCCCGGGGCCTACAACGCCCGGCCGCACAAGACGTGTACGGCGCGCCCGAGGATGTGGAGAAGCAGCCGGCCACAGAGTTCGGTGAGCCCGACGAACGCGGCGAGGAGCTTTCACCCTTAGTACGGCGACGTGCAGCAGCTGGGGGCCGTGGACTCCGCAGCCGGAGGGCCCCGCGCTGTTGTTGACTTTGCCCGAGAGACCGACTGCGGCGAAGAAAAAGAAGGGAGCGCGAAGCAGTCGCTGGCAGGCAGCGGGCCGCTTTGCGGTAATTTTCGGGGGGGGGGGGGGTTGATTGAGCTGACTGCGAGAGACGCCCTTGCGAGGTCCACCCCCTCACTTGAAGCTTGCCGTCCTTGAAGTTTTGCCGACGCTCTTGCGAGCACTGCAGTCTTCGATAGCTGAACTGCGATGGGGGCCGCGATGTCGAGAGAGCCCGCCGCGTGCTACTACTGGCAGGACGGCGAGTGGCGCTGGGAGTGGGGCGGGCAGCTGTGGATCTGGGCGTCGATGCCGTGCCAGTGCTGCGGCCTCAAGGCGCGGTGGCCCGCCCCCTCAGCCGCGCTTCCTTTTCCAGTCATGTCTCCGGCCCCGTTGTTTTGCCATTGCCGAAGTCGTCCCCCGGCGACGGGCTAAAGGAAACCGACCCCGATTTCTGAGAAGCCGTCACGCTCTGCGCGCCTCGAAGGCTGGTGGCTCACGCGCTTCGACGGCAGCCTGTCCGAGGTGTGCTGGAGCGGCCCGACGCCGCCTTCCTGGACGGAGTGGGAGGAGGAGGGGCGGAGGGCGCGCGCGGAGTGGCGTGCTTGGCACTGGCAGCAAATCTCTGCCGTGTCGAGAAGCACGCCGGTAGAAGTCGCAAAGCTCGTGCGTTTGGCCGGCTTTGGCTGACGTAAAAAAGGAGCGTCGGTTGAGAGGAGGGAAGGCAAGAGAGAGAGAGAGCGAGAAAGAGAAAGAAAAAGAGAAAGAGAAATAGACGGAGGCGTTTGTCTTTGGTTGTGGGGGACAACGACGTCCGGAAGGGCTGTTTGAGGGGAAGGCCTTGAGAAAGAAGGATGTTGAAGGGGCGGTTTCCAAGGCCGTCTCGAAACATTTTAAGGCAGTGGGCGGTGCATTTTCTTGAAGGGCAACGACAACACCCAGAAGGGCTGTTTGAGGGGAAGGCCTTGAGAAAGAGGGATGTCGAAGGGGTCCGGCAACAACGCCGCTGCCATCCAGTCCCTGGACGACCGAGTCACCGCCGAGCTGGCCTCAAAGCTGGACAGCAGCGCGCTGGCGCCGGCAATTGCGCCCCTAGCAACGGCGGCGGCCCTGGCCACCACGGACGGCCAGGCGGCCCTCCTGGGAGCAGGACGCCGCCCTCCTCGGCAAGGCGGACGCAAGCGCGCTGGCCTCCCTGCTCTCCACGGTGGACGGGTTGGACACGCCGCTGGAGGTAGACACCAAGATAGCAAATTCGTCGCAGCGCAGCTTGCTAGCCGCGACGCCAGCATCACGGCGCTCCAGGGGGCCAAGGCCGACGCGACGCTGCTGGCCTTGTACGCCACGAACGCCGCGCTCTCGGCCAGCGAGACCACGCTCCAGAGCGCCCTCGCGGAGCTCGCCGCCCTGCAGCTTTCCGGCAGCGGCGGAGTTGTTAACGCGCCGGCCTGGGCGGGCTTCACTACTTGGAAGCTCGTTCGCGGAAGCAACGTCGTTCGCAACCTGCATCTGGAGGCTTCTCTCTCTGCTGCGCTGGCCAACGGCGACGACACGCTGAGCATCACGGCAGACTGCTACTCCATTGCAGCGGCGGACGCGGCCCTTGCGGCTGCGCTGCTGGCCTACTACACCTTCTCACAAGTGGACGCGCTGTTGGGAGACTACCGAACAGGACACGCAGACGCAGGCTGCTGGCCTACTACACCTCGGTGCAGGTAGACGCCCTGTTGGGAGACTACCGCACGGCAAGCACGCAGGACACGCAGACGCAGGCCGCCATCGCGGGTGCGCTGCTGGCCTACAGGACGGGCCCGGACCAGGACGTGTTCACAACCAACCAAATCACCTCGGCGCTGGTGGCGTACCGCTCGGCCGCAGACCAGGACACGGCAACGGTCGCAGCCACGCTGCTCAGCCACTACACCATCGCACAAGTGGACGGTCTCCTTGCCGACAAGCTCGGCGTCACGGAGGCAGCCTCTGCGCTGCAAATAGCCGTGCGCTTTCCGGACGACGGAGGGGCCGACGAGGTGGTGGCCGCCATAGGAGAGCAGATCCTGGGCCCCACGGACGTCTTGCTGTTAAACTGGACGGTTCGCCCCAGCAGCGGCTGCAGCGTGGTTCTGGCCACGCACACCGCGGGCGCAGTGAGCGTGGACGGCTACACCCTGACCCTGGCGGTGAACCCCTGGAACATCGTGCGCACCTACATCATAGATTACAAAAGCACCCCCCCCTGAACCCCCCCCCTTCCAGAGTAAGGCCAAATTAAGAACACACATAAAAGGAAGGCCTTATTAAGGACTTAGTAGGGACTTATTAAGCCCTTATTAAGGCCTTAATTTGGCCTCAAAATTAAGGAGGAATTAAGGCCAAATTAAGACCAAGTTAATTTTTGGAAATTCACATTGTGGACAAATTAAGGCCAAATTAATGTTTTGTTTGTGCACCAATGACTCAAGCCAATTCAAGACGACAATGTAAATTCTAAAACAGACTTAAGGCAAGACTGAGCTCAAACGCGCCAGCCTTTCAAACGTGCTAAATGAAAACGCGATGTCCTGATTTACGGGTGCGTGCCTACGGTGTATTGGGTTGGGAATCACGCCAAGCTACTGTAAAGCAAAATTATAGCCAAATTAAGGCCAAATTAAGGCCAGATTAAGGCCGAATTAAGACCAAAAGCCCAAACTAGCGCAAATGCCTATGGGATTTTGGTTTAAGGCCAAATTAAGGCCAGATTAAGGTCAATAAAGCAAAATTAAGGCCAAATTAGCGCAAATGCCCATGGGATTTGGCCACACTAAGGTCAAATTAACGCTCGCCGGGCTGGAGGCGGGAAGAACCGCGGGCCAGGCCGTAGGCTGCGCCGCCTGCGAGTCCCAATCCGTACAGAGAGAAAAAAACGCCTGGTGCTCCAGCATGCATCAAAGGCGCCCAGGTCCCAGACCAGCTGTTTCCCTCCCGAGGCCGGTGCCTTGCATCCTCGTGGCCTGGTCTGAGTTTCAGGCAACCTTATAGGAACTTATAGGAACCTATAGAACCTATAGGAATCCCATAGGAAACCCGTAGGAAGCCTGTAGGAACAGGGCAAGAGAAGGAAGATGAGTCTTCCTACAGCTTTTTTTGATTTCCTACATGTTTCCTGCAAGGTTCCTATAGGTTCCTATAGGTTCCTATAAGGACCCCAACAACCCTCGGACTCACTGCCATGGTTTGATACTGGTTCGCCCAACCCGTTGGAGTTTGATACTGGTCCGCCCAACGGGTACGGGGGGTTCGTTTTTTAAGTACTGGTCTGCCCAACGGGTCATGACCTAATCAGACGAAGGGTGTCGGGAGCTTGGAGTTTTTTTTGGGCCTTATAGGAACCTATAGGAACCTATAGGAATCTTATAGGAAACTCATAGGAAACCCATAGGAAGTCCATAGGAAGCCCATAGGAAAAGATGAAGAGGGCTTCCTACAGGTTTCCTATGAGTTTCCTATAAGATTCCAATAGGTTCCTATAGGTTCCTACAAGGAGCCCAACACCCTCGGACTCACTGCCATGGTTTGATACTGGTTCGCCCAACGCGTTGGAGTTTGATACTGGTCCGCCCAACCCGTTTGGTTTGCCGAGGACCCCAAACCCTAACTCAGGGACATTTGCACGGGTTTGCCCGTGCCAGCCCCGCTGGTTTGATTGGTTCGCCCAACCCGTTGGTTTCCCGAGGAAGGCTGCCGTGTTCACCGCCAGGTCAGTTACTTGAGCGTAGGGAGTCAGAGCGAGGGCCAGCTGTCCTGCTGTGACGCGCGTGCCGTCAGTCACCTCTCCGTTGTCCAGGACCTCCGCGAGTCCTTCAAACATGTTTTCTTAGGAGTAGTCGTTACACGAATTCGTAACAATGGGGTGTTGTACTTTCGCAACGCGCCCACTTGAGTCGCTATGGGTCATTCGGGGCCTTCGTGGCGCAGGGTGGTATGATTATATATCATCTCGCAACAGCCCCTACCAGTACGCGAACTGTGGAATGACGCAGTGTCCGATGGCGTCGGACACTGAGCATGAAGCGAGACCTCTGATGAATTGACCGATGGCGTCGGTCAAAACGCTTGGGACACCTCGGCCTCATGACGAGACCGGCAAAGGACACTTGTCTCAGCGGCTATGACCTGCGGGGCATTCATGAGCCAACCTTGTCCATTCATGAACCAACCTTGTCCATTCATGAACCAACCTTGCCCTTTCATGAGTCATTGATGAATCACCCGGTTCCATTATTGACTCAAACTTGCCAAGAACCGAGTCCTCTCGGGAACTGGGGCGCTTTTGCGCACTTTTCGGCCCCAAAGAGAGCGGTGACGAAGCGGTGACATCGCGGTGAGACCGTTTTTGGGCCAAAAAGCGCCGTTTTGGGACGGTAACAAGAGCCGATGGTGAGATGGCTTAGGCGTTGGTCTCCGGAGCGACGTTTCGGAGGTTCGATTCCACCCCGGTACCTCTGCGGGCTGACGTGTTAGAGACCGGTGACATCGGCGGTGACTAGTTCAGCGGGCTGACGTGTTATGTGGGAGAACCTCGGCTGGCTGACGTGTTATGTGGGAGAACCTCGGCGGGCTGCCGGGCCGCGAAAAACCCTGCGGAGAGAACTGGGCCCGGTTTTGCACCCAAAAAGCGAGCGGTGACGAAGCGGTGACAAGCGGTGACGAGCTCAGCGGGCTGGAATTCGCAGGCTTTTCGGGCCAGAAAACGGATTTCGGAGCACGGCGAACGCATGGAACCGGTTTTCGGAGGAAAACGAGCGAATTTGGAGGCCCAGGCACCACTTTTGACGCCGGACACGAAAAAACGCACTTTTCGGAGTTCGCCGTTTTTAGCGCTTTTTGCATCAAAAACGGAGTGGTGGCAGGGTTTGGGGACCCAAATCCGAAAATTAATAGGGTAGTATAAGCAGACATTCCTTACTACTCAGAGCGGCCGCAAGGCTGGGAGTGCCCTCGCCCACCCACGCGGCGGGCTTCTCCAGAAGCCATGCCTGCACGCATCGGAAGGCCGCCGAGGAAGTCATCTTGAGCAGGTGCGGCGGATTGAAAAAGCAAAATCGAGAAAGCGAGAAAACGAGAGCTCGGGATCTTTTTAGCGCGTCCTCAAGCTCATCAGCGTCCCGCTCCTCGCAGCGCAGAGTTTCATCGAGGACTCCTCGTCTAGCTGCGCGATAAGATGCCGCTGGTGCGAGCGCTCGGCCTCAAGCAGCGCATCCTCGCGAGGCCGCACGTAGGGAGGCCGCTGGGCCATCAGAGCGGCCGCAAGGCAGGGAGCGTCCTCGTCCGCCCACGCGGCGGGCTTTTCCAGAAGCCATGCCTGCACGCAGCGGAAGGCCGCTCAAGAAGTCATCTTGAGCAGCTGCGGCGGATTGAATAAGCATTATCGAGAAAGCGAGAAAGCGAGAAAGCGAGAAAACAAGAGCTCGGGATCTTTTTTTTCGGTTCCGACAGTCTACGCCCAGCAACGGCTCAGCCGCAGCGGGCGGAGCGTAAGCGCCCAGCATCCGCAGCTGCTCCAGGTTGCGCCAGTGTCCCAGCGGGCGCGAGTTGTGAGCGTCAAGGCCGTAGACCTTGTCGTTGAAGGGCGAGAGGGACTTCTTCTCGACGGTCTCCACGGCGATCTCGTGCGCACGGCTGCGCAGCTGCGCGAAGGCCGCCCTGCGCTCGCTGCCTTCCTCCAGCACCTCCCTGTACTCGAGATGCCGGACGTTGGTCACCGCCTTCTTCGGCACGCCCTTGATCTGCGCTTCTCATTGCGCGCTCCGTCGGGCTGGACCGTGAGGATGCTGTACATCTTGGAGCGCAGGCCGACGTGCTCCAGGATCCTGGCGGGGAAGGTCTCGTCGCCGAGCTTGCCCAGCTGCTTGGCGCGCGCCGCTGCCGAGAGCGCGCTCAGGTCCCTCTCGGGGTCCTTGGACTTGCCGGGGGTGGCGCCGTTCAGGTTCGCCTCGGCCATGGCGTGGAGCGGGTCCTGCAGCTCGAAGATCTGCACCATCACGGAGTCGGTGTCCGTGAAGAGCAGCCTCATCTTCGGGAAGAGCCTCCTCATGTGGAGGTAGTAGGCCTTCTCCATCATGAGCTTGGAGAGCTGCAGCGTGCGGGCGCCGACTTGGGTGGGCACGCTCATGCAGGCCTTGCTGCGGTCCGTCTTGAGCGTCTCCACGAAGGCCAGGAACCCCTCCGAGTCGTTGATCTGGAGCTCGAAGTTCGTCACGGAGCTCTTGCCCACGGCCCGCTCGAACTTGGCCGGGTCCACGTAGGCGTTCGTGTTCCTGAACTTGTCGGGGTTCATGCAGCAGCGGCCGAAGATGGCGTTCTGGGTGAGCTTCACCACCTTCTCGGCGACCACGCTCCCCGCCGTCTTGAGCTGCCTCCGCTGTGCTTGAGCTCCATGAAGCCCGCCATGAAGGGGCTGCAGGCGAAGCGGTAGGCTCTGTGCAGCCTCCAGACCCTGGCCCCCAGCACGTCCCGCAGGAACTTGAGCCGCTTGCCGTCCACGCCCTCCTCTACGTGCATGCCGAGGAAGGGCACGAGCTTCTCGCAGGGCGACGGGGAGAGGCCGAGGCGCTCCGCCATGTCCGCGTGTGCGGCCCGTACAGGCCCTTCCCGACCTTCATGCGCGCGGGGGGAGCCCAGTCCAAGTGGTCGTGCACCTCCAAAGGAAAGTCGTAGTCCACGAAGAGCAGGTAGCTCACCTCCTCGGAGTCGGACTCCCAGTTCAGCCCTGAGAGGCACGTCTCGTGCAGCCAGCTCAGCCTTGCGGCGTTTTCTTCAGGCAAGGGCGACCGTCTCGCAGGGGCCGTTGGGCATGGGCAGCGTCATTGCGGCCGGGTACATGGCGTTGAAGTCCAAGTACGAGATCCAGCTGATGGGCTCCTCGGGGTTGTAGTCCTCCTCGCCCAGCTCGGGGTTGTTGGCTTGAGCGAAGGGCTGGAAGATGCAGCTCAGCCCTCCCATGACAGAGGCCCGCACGTCCTTGTAGGCCTGCTCGTCGGTGATGAGGTGAATGGGAGTCTCGCGGGCCGAGTGCCGCAGCATGGCGTCCCAGGCGGCTCCGGGCAGCGTGACGTAGTGGATAGGGTCGAGCCCCGACTGCGCCCGGAAGGAGTCCCGGTAGCTCTCCATCACGTCCGCCAGGGCCAGGACGTCGGTGTGGAGGAGGTCTCCCACCCCATGAGTTGGCGGTGTTGACGGCCAGCCGGTGGTCCTCTGCGCTCACCGCTTTCCCAGCCAGCACGCTGTCGTAGCACACCGCAGGCATCTCCCACGCCTCGGCGCCGCAGAAGTGCTCGAAGGGCATGGGCAGCTTGCGCAGGATGCAGTCCCACGCCTGCTCCAGGTCGCAGTGCGTCCGCCGCTGTTTGAGAGGGGCGGAGAGTCGGTCGGCGTGCGCAGCTGCAGCTCGGGGTGAAGCGAGGCCATCAGCGGGAAGAGCTCTGGCAGCTGCTTGTGGGTGCAGGCCCTGAGGTTGCCGGGTCACGAGCGTGGACCTCGGCTGGCTGCCGTGCTTGGGCGAAAAAACGGAAATCTTGTGAAGAACAAAGTCCTCGGGAAGTTGGGAACTTGACCGTTTTTGCGCACTTTTTCGGCCCAAAAGAGAGCGGTGACGTAGCGGTGACAAGTGGTGACAAGCTCAGGGGGATGGAACTTGCCAGCTTTTCCGGGCAGAAACGGAAATCGAGAGCAGCGTGAGGGTCTGGAGCCTGTTTTCGACCGACCGAGCAAATCTAGAGGCTGACAGGAAAAAACGAGCTTTTCGGGAATTTGGGAAGTTGACCGTTTTGAGCACTTTTTCGACCCAAAACGGAGCGGTGACATTGACCGGTGACATCGGAAAAACGTTCAGCAGGATGGAGAATTTGGCTGTTTTGCAGGGGTTTTCAGCCAAAAAACGAAAATTAACTGGTCCCTATAAGCTGGTGTTCCTTACTACTACTTGCGCTTCTTTGCAGAGCACACTTGCGCTTCATTGCAGAGCACACTTCTTTGCAGAACGCACTTCCGCTTCTTCGCAGAGCACACTTGCGCTTCTTGCAGAGCACACTTGCGCACTTGCGCTTCTTTGCAGAGCAGACTTGCGCTTCTTTGCAGAGCACACTTCCTCTTCTTTGCAGAGCACACTTGCGCTTCTTTGCAGAGCATACTTCTTTGCAGAGCACGCTTGCGCTTCTTTGCAGAGCACACTTCTTTGCTCTTTGCAGAGCACACTTGCGCTTCTTTGCAGAGCACACTTGCGCTTCTTTGCAGAGCACGCTTCTTTGCAGAGCACACTTGCGCTTCTTTGCAGAGCACACTTGCGCTTCTTTGCAGAGCACACTTCAGCTTCTTTGCAGAGCAGACTTCCTCTTCTTTGCAGAGCACACTTGCGCTTCTTTGCAGAGCACACTTCCTCTTCTTTGCAGAACAAACACACTTCAGCATCTTTGCAGAGCAGACTTCATCTTTTTTGCAGAGCACACTTCCCCTTCTTTGCAGAGCAGACTTCCTCTTCTTTGCAGAGCAGATTTCCTCTTCTTTGCAGAGCAGACTTCCTGGCAGACCAAGCTCTCTCTTTAGAGGGAGTTTCCTAAACGGATTCTATTCCTCCTCGTGCTCCTCCACTTCCTGCCAGGGTTCTCATGCTATTTCACGTGTCAATTTTTGATGTCAATTTAATCAGTCTCAGGTTGCAGTGGCACTGGATGGCACCACACGAAATGAAACCATGGTTGAAGTTAAGTACTTACAGGAGAATCATCATTCCACGGTTCGCATGTGGTGCAGGATTGCGTCCATTCATAATTTGGTAGACCCTGCGTTTGTGTCCAGTTGAAGCGCTTAGGGTTTCTTTTCCCTTGTGTTTAGGGCTTGTTGTGAATCGAACTACGCGGTGGCCGTTTTGCTCCTAGCCTTGACCCAAGCCTGCGGTTTCATTTGAAACGCAAACGCCGCCATGGACGCCTTGCTGTGCTTTGGAATGTGTCTCGCCGTTTACACAGCTCTTGTGTCCGGCCTTACTTGCCTTGCAATTTGGTGTCTGTTGCGCCAGCACCGCAAAGCACTGCTGGGGTCAATAGGTTTTCAGCCGCCGCTACGCCCGGGCCTGTCCACATTCTGCCGAAACGTAAGGTTTTCCATCATCGGCGCTGCCACCATTTGGCACAGCGTGATGCCTCAGCCTTCGCATTTCAGCCGTGTGAAAATTGTCTCAGCCTGTGGTGAAGCACATGCAGCCGGCAGACGCCCTGCCCCGTGACAGCCTTGCTTTCAACGCCGCCTGCTACTGAACAAAAGTTGTGACAATGCACTTGGACCTTGAGCCCGTTTTGCACCTTACCTCAGTGCACTTGATTGGCAACCTCGCCTGCAGCACTCGTGAGCCTTTTCAAGCCTGTGTTGCACTGTGCGCCTGTCCCTCCGCTACGGCCTTAGTCATTGATTCTTGAGTCCGCTCCGGAATCGCATCCCTCCGGGGTTGCTGCCATGACACCAGTGTCCAGGTACGTTAAAGCTCCTCCGGGACCTTCACAAGGCGTAATGCCTTCAGTCATGACCCCAGTCATGCATTCTTGAGTCCGCCCTTGAGCGCATCCCTCCGCGGCTGCTGCCTTGGCGCAGCGCGCCTTGGCAATTGAGGCTCCTCCGGGACCTTCTCAAGGTGCACTGCCTTCAGTCATGACCTCAGTCATGCATTCTTGAGTCCGCTCTTGAATCGCAGCTATCCGGGGTTGCCGCCTTGGCACAGCGTGGCTTGGCAATTGAGGCTCCTCCGGGACCTCCACAAGGCGCAATGCTTTCAGTGATGACCGCAGTCATGCATTCTTGAGCCCGCTCTTGAATCGCAACCCTCCAGGGTTG
Organism: Effrenium voratum; assembly: GCA_963377175.1. Classification (NCBI taxonomy): domain Eukaryota; class Dinophyceae; order Suessiales; family Symbiodiniaceae; genus Effrenium; species Effrenium voratum. The sequence continues at coordinate 11,331 of CAUJNA010002557.1, forward strand.
CTGCCTTGGCACAGCGTGCCTTGGCAATTGAGGCTCCTCCGGGACCTCCACAAGGCGCAATGCCTTCAGTCGTGACTTCAGTCATGCATTCTTGAGTCCGCTCTTGAATCGCAGGGTTGCGGGGTTGCTGCCTTGGCACAGCGTGCCTTGGCATTTGAGGATCCTCCGGGACCTCCACAAGGCGCAATGCCTTCAGTCATGACCTCAGTCATGCATTCTTGAGTCCGCTCTTGAATCGCAGCCCTCCGGGGCTGCAGCCTTGGCACAGCAAGCCTTGGAAATTGAGGCTCCTCCGGGACCTTGACAAGCCCTGCGATCAGGCTTATCAGTCATGACCCCGGTCATGCATTCTTGAGTCTGCTCTTGAATGGCTTCCCTCCGGGGTTGCTGCCTTGGCACCACGAGCCTTTGGCAACTAAGGCTCCTCCGGGACCTTCATAAGCCCTGCTCTCCAGGCCCTGTTTTTTCTTTTTATGCCAGTGCATGAGATACCGTTGCATTCACACTTGGCCATCAGTCGGAATCTGTTTTGCGTCACTGGCATAGTGCTCGTTCACACTTCGACCCAACGCCTTCCCCTTCGTGCCATGGAGTGTGATGGAGACACCTTAGACGCCATCCACACCGCATTAGCCAGAAGCTACTTGGACCTTGAGGTTATGCTGGACGAGTTCTACACAGTCCTTCTGCGCATTAAGTTCTTATGCCATGTTTGCCTTGTTGTCCTGACCCTGTTCGAGGGCATCCGTGCATTGTCATGCCTTGTGGATTCTGTACAGCACTGGGTGTCCTTTGCATACCATGCCCTCGCATGATGGAGCCCTCGCATGATGCGGCACTGCTCTTTGCCGAGAAAAACACGGCTTGCCATCCGCATATCTAACGACGCATGCTTGTCAACCTTTGAGCCATCACTGTGAGACGCCTCCGCCAGGTCGGCGCAACAGGCCGGGACCTCAGCAGTTCCCAGCCGTTGGCGCTTAGAGCTCATGTGAGTGATCTTTCAGCTGCAGAGCCACCCAGCACTGTTCCCTTGCCCCAGGATCTCGGTGTTTCCAGAGTGCATTCCATTAAGGTCCTGGGTGGACCCTAGCCTTGCAGACACACACCAGCCAGGACCGCACAGGTCAGGCTCGCCCCCTGCTCAGCCTGCCAATCGCAGTGATGCCCTTACGCCGCCGCGTGTTCAGCGCCAGGCCTGCACTGCCCAGGCCATATGGCCCTGCTCGCCCGCGTGAGCCTTCATCAACTGCTCAGCTGCAGGCCACGCTGAAGGACAAGTGCACTGCCGAATGGGTTTTGATACTCAAATCGTGCGTCGCTGGCAGCATGCTAGCGCAAGCCCTGGAAGCCTCGCAACACCCACAGATCCTTGTCGAAGCATCTCTGCGGAAATTTTCAGGGGGCACGCTGTCGCAGTACCTCCGCGCATCCGCCTTCTCCTCACCCTCGTAAATCAGTGCGTGGGTGATTTGATGTGCCTTACCCTGGCCCATCTTTCAGATTTCATCGCAGGCTGCCATGTGTCTCAAGCAGAGGACCGCACTGCACTCAAATGCAGCGCAATCATGATGAGTAAAGCCCTGTCTTGGTTTGCGCGCATTGGGCAGATATCAAGCCTGTTAGACTTGATGGGTAGCCCCTTAATCAAGTCCTTCGCCTTCAACCCCAAACCACACGATCGACGTGAAGCCCTGCCTTTGCCACTTGCTATACTTGCAGCATGGGAGGAACACATAGTTTCCCCGCTTGCACGCCCGCCGTGGGCCTGTTACGCTTTTGTGCGCCCATTGCAGCCTTAGGTTTGGGGACATTCAGAGAATCAAGCCTTCCGCTCTCTCGCTGTCTGCGCAAGCACTTCGGGGCCTGTGTTGGGCCACCAAGACAACTAGCCAGGGACAGCCCTTCGCATGCTTGCCGTTCGGTTTCCAAGTTCCACAGAGAAGCCCTCCGAGCCAATTGGAGCTTCAGAGCCTCCCAACCAGCCTGACAAGATTCTTGTACCACAGGGAGGTGGACAATTTGCTGTCCACAGCCCTGAATGCAGACGAGGAAGCCCTCGCAGTGGAAAGAGCCGCCTTGGAATCTTCGGAAGCCGAATCCGAAGAAGAACCGCCAGACGAGCAAGCATGCTCACCAGATCCCTCGCCTTGCCCGCTGGCGCCAGCCCTTGCAGTCGATTCAATTGGCATTCGTCTTGTACCCTGGGGATCCGTACATGCCGTGCTGTGCACTCACGGCAACTCAGTACAGACGGCTTGCGGTCTGTATTTAAAGCAGTGCTCGTACCCTGTGCATCAGATTCATCCAGATATGCAGCTCTGCAAACGCAAGGCGTGCATGGCCGTGCTGTGCTAAAATAAGCTTTACATGCCTTACCTTGACACCCACTGCTCAGCCAAACTCGACACAATCAAACGCCTCAGGTACGCACTGGGAGAAGTCAGCGACTCAGCAGTGCTCATGCGTCAGTCCAGTACCTGCCATCCGCACTGACTGTGCACATTCCGCAGCTATCTTCTTCCTATCAAACCAGCTTTGCAAGCATGCCTTGCTGAAGCACATGGATCGCGATCGGCTCCAAGATGTCCTGACAGAAGCCCGGGTCCCTGAAGGCCTGCAAAACCTCGTTTTGGCCAGAGGTTTTGACTGTCCATCTGACTTCGCCTTTGCCTTCCCCACCATTGCAGAATTGCAGCCTTTCATAGTCTCTGCCAGGGACTTCTGGACAGCCAACAACATTGAGGATCCAGAATCCAGTGTGGCAGCAGCACGCCTTGGGAAAGCCCTAGCCGAGTGCCATCGGCTAAGCCTGCGCTCAGAGCCTCCCGAACCACCGCCAATTCCAGGTCGCCATGCATTCAGCCCAATCAAATAGCATCTTGGGCAGAGCACTTGCCACCCAAGCTCACATCCGAACGCGTGTCCAGCCTGGTGGACACCTTCAAATCCAATTACCCAGGTGAGCTCACCACGCCATCCATCCGCCTTCTGAGCCTAGTGCACGAGGGCCTGAAGCCCGCGCAGTCCCTGAAGTGGGTGCCCTGGCAATATCGCCTTTCATCACGGCAGTACCAGGAGCGCATGGAAGCAAAGTCGGCCCGAGCCGTGCGCTCAGAACTGCAACTCCTGAGTCAGGCCTTCTTTGACGACACACCAGAGGTGTCCGTGGAGCACCACGCGCTGTCAGCGGGGTGGCTCACTCGCATCCAGACCGTGTTTCGCAATGCCCTGGCCCTGTGCCAAGCAGCGCGCCTGTCGAACCTCAAGGCCTTCGACAAGAAGATAGCCGACCTGTGTCTCACACAGCCAGATCCTAACCTGGGCCTTTGTACGGTGAATACCCAAGAGCTTTTGTCGGCTGATCGCAGCCATATCCGACCTTCCAGGGCAGCAATGGTCCCTGGATGATGCCTTGTACGAGCTGACTCACATGAGAAACGATGTGCGCAGCCTCTTACAGCTGCGCCCGAAAATTTGTGCCAGCACCGCCACGCCCCGCAACACCACGGCAGAGGGGATCCAAGCGCGACCTTAAGCCAGCCCGCGTGCCTTCACGCCCCACCAAGAAAGGCAAGGGGAAATCCAAAGGAGCCACGCCATCGCCAAAGCCCAAAGCAGAGTGGTGCACTACCTATAAAGGGCGCGAGGTCTGCCGGCGCTACCAGACGCGCATTTGCACTAACGACCAGTGCCATTTCGCCCACGTGTGCGCCATAGTGGGCTGCCAGCAAAAGCACCCCGCCATGGACCACAACAAACACACGTGAAATAGCCCAGATCTTGGACCGGCGCAGGATCGGGCGGCCTTGCCCCACAGCGGGCCTCACGCGCCGTTTTCACCATTGCATATGCCTGTGGAAGCCGCCTTGACTCCAGCCTTGCCCTATGCGCGCCGTAACGAGCCAGGCGCGTCGCCAAAGCCACACACGCCCGCCCAGGCAAGCTCATCGGAATCACCGTTGCATTCAGCCTCAAAGAGGCTCTTTTTGCAGGTAGACTGCACCCGGTGACATCGGCAGCCATTAGCCTTGGCCTTGACTGCTTTGACAGACTCAAACTACGCCCTGGCGGGCCCAAAGCCTTGAGAACGCCGCAGTACATGAACGGGGTCCCCGGCCTTTCGCCTTCGCAGCGTAAGAAACTGCTGGATAGCAAGACCATTCACGACCGCGGCAGAGCCCTGTTCATAGCAGTGGTCTCCAAAGGAGGCGTAGGCATTTGGGAACAACCTCCATCAGCCTAGCTTCCAAATGCTACGCGATCACCAATGTGCCCTGGTGTGGGTAGACGCCTGCAGGCACAATAAAGCCTTCTCCAAATCGTGGGCGTTCGGCTGCAACAGTTCGAAAACACAGGCCCTGGAGGCCCGTTGCAATCACTCATACAAGCACCGAAGCATTGCAGGCGTGGGTATACCTCAGCACTCTGACCGCTGAATACCCTCCTTCCCTGGCCCTGCAACTTGCCCAGGTAGGCATAGGAAGGGTCAGCAAAACAGGTTCCTTCCGACAAGCGCTGCCATTGCACTCAGGACCATCGCACTGGCGCCTTTGCGACGGAGCAGGAAAGACTGGTGCTGTCCCAAGCCAGAACACCCACTGCAAGCAGTGGCCAGGCCCTGGATGCGTTGGATGCATGAGCGCAAATTGGTGCCACGAATCCTGGCGCACATCAAGAGCAGCTCTCCGGACTGCCCCCTCTCGCCAGCCTGGAAGTGGCAAATTTAGCTTACACGGCTCTAAAATTGCCCTGCCCTCCAGACATGAGCCCCGAGGCAGGGCAGCCGTACAGACTCCACCTGCTGCAGGCCTTGGCCAACTCTTGGGGTGACCCAGACATGGCCCTGCTGCCATTTCTGCAACACGGGGTACCGACAGGAGCCGTGTCAGCCTTGCCGCCCAGCCTTCAATGGCCGGCAAAGAAACCAGACTCCGCCCTGCCGCCGGATCTGGAAATCTGTGAGGGCAACTGGAAGATGGCAGAGGACGAACCAGAAATGTTTGCCTTGGTGGTGCTTTTCTTTTGCGCCATTGCGGCGCCAATTTCATGGAAAAAGGCGCAACTCCAGGACAGCCTTGTTTGGTGCGGCTGGGAGATCAACTTCTCCCACGACACCATTCAGCTTGTGTCCGCTAAGCTGACCAAGCTGGACGCCTTGATCAAAGCACTGCTGGGGAGCCGACGGGTACTCCGCAAAACACTCGAGCAGTGCATAGGCCTGCTCATTTGGGCCACAAGCATTGAGATCCTGGCTAGCGCCACTTTTCTCGGACCTCAACAGCCCACCAGGCTCGATGCACTCGATACCGCCTCAAATGTGGTCAGCCTTCAGAGCATCCTTGAACAAGGATCTCAAAACCAGCCATAGCCTCCCCGGCTTGTGGATCACAGTGGGCTCCAGGTCGCAAAATGCACTGCCCTCAGGACATCCCGCGGGTGCCTGGCACTAGCAAACCCACGTGGGTGCGCGTCGCGGACCCCAATAACCCGTATACTAGCCTTTCCAAGTCAAGCCAGCAATGCCTTACATGGCTGGCGTTGTGCTTTCAGCACTCGCCCGTTCAGCCCTTGGCGCGGCCACACCAGCTGCAAGCACTGGCTGCCGCGGATGCGTGTGCCGAAGACGACTTGGTAGGAATAGGGGGCTGGGCAATCACATCCTCCCCACATGGTTTGGTTTGCCGAAACCTGGAACATGCGGGACACACGGGCCGTATGGCCTTGCCTTGTCAAGCCTGGACAGCGGTACATCATGTTTCGAGACGCTGGCACAGTTAGCACTACTGCAAGCAACCCACAGCCACATTGGTGGTGGGCACTACTCGTTCAGCATGCCTTCAGGCACGGACAATTCCGCAACGGAAGCAAGCCTTAACAAGTTGTTCACGACCTCCTGGCCGTTGCAACTTTTCGTGCAGTTAACAGCCTTCTGGGCTCACGCTCACAACGTGCTGCTGCAGCCGACGCACGTTCCAGGAAGGTGCAATGATTGGGCAGCAGAGGTCGGTTGGCCCGATTCAGCCATCGCCCCTGAAAGTCGCATACGCTTCAGCCCTGCGGGCCTAGCAATGTCAGGCCGAGGCATTCAGCTGTGTCCGATGGATGCGCCCTGGCGCCCGGAACACCTGGCAGCTGCCTCCAGCGCTGCTTAGCCAGCCTTATTTGCATCCCAACATGCATTGCGACCAAGTGGCCGTCTTCGCCCTGTCAGCCAGAACAACTGGCTGCGTCAGCCAGCCGCTTACATCAAGCCGCTCTGACCGAAAAAAGTGCAGAACCTGAGCAGCAGGCTGCTCACAGCCGCAAGCGTGCATTGTCACGGTCACGCGGACATTTGCCCTGCCAGGTACAACCCCACCCTGAAGGGCGGGTGATGAGGCCGGCGGCCCAGCTGGCTCGCTTATACCGGGGTTGCCTGAAACACTGAAGGGGGGTCAACGCACCTCCTGTTCCAGGCGCCAGTGCCCTGGAAGCAGTGCTACTTTCAGCAATCCCGGTAAAAAGAACTGCGACTTGCTTTGTTCTTTTGGGGGTTCTTGTTTGGGTTCAAGCTAGGAGCAGTGCAACAGGCCTTAACGCTTAGGGTTTCTTTTCCCTTGTGTTTAGGGCTTGTTGTGAATCGAACTACGCGGTGGCCGTTTTGCTCCTAGCCTTGACCCAAACCTGTGGTTTCATTTGAAACCCACCCACCCACCCTGCACTGCCTTATGCAAGGCTCTGCAAGCGAGAAGTTGCAGACGCTCTGCACTTCTGTTGATGGTCTCCGGACCACTTGGTCTCCGGACCACCATTGGTCTCCGGACCAGTCGGTCTCCGGACCGCTCATAGTCTCCGGACTATGTGTTTGGCGTGGGCACGCATGCCGCGCCCTGCATGCACTGCACAAGCTAGGACACGCCTGTCTAGCCCCCTTTTTCAGTTTCACGGGGGGTCAACGCACCTCCTGTTCCAGGCGCACCAGTGCCCTGGAAGCAGTGCTACTTTCAGCAATCCCGGTAAAAAGAACTGCGGCCGCTTCGGACTTGCTTTGTTCTTTTGGGGGTTCTTGTTTGGGTTCAAGCTAGGAGCAGTGCAACAGGCCTTAACAAACAGGTTCCAGCTTACAGATGACCATCGAACCGTAGGGTCTTCAATTCAGGTCGGCGAGCATTCACGGGCTTTGTGCTCAGAATTGCACGCTCGGAGACTGCGCGAAAGGCACACTCGGGGTCATTGTCTCGCGGCGCGCAAGCAACTTGTTCGCTTCTGCGTTAGCGTGATTGGGCCGAACAGACTGCAGAGTTTGCGATAGTTGCGTGGTGTGGCAAGTGTTCTCTTGCTTGCCTCAGCAGCTTGGCAAGCGTCGCTGCATCGACACTGCGGCACGCAGGGTCTAGCGGTTGCCGGCGGTTTGACAAGCGCAAGGCAGGTTACATATTTCGCCAGGCCGCGGGGGTGGAGTCGCAAGACTTCAGATGTAGTTGTGAGAAGATGTTGCTAAGGGGTCTGACGAGCAAGTGGCAGAGTACCACTACATCCCAGCGGAACATGTTGGGCGCGGCCTTGTCGCCGGGCCTCTGGGTGCGTGCTTGAATCGGCATGTTTGGCGCACTGCAAGTTGTCTCGCCAGAGATAATTGCGCTCAAAGAAGGCAAGCTCAAAGACCAGTGCAAAAAAAACAAAATGGACTCTTGCCCTTTGATGCACACACGGCTCACAAGCAATATGCGATTCTTTCCATGTCATTGAATTCAGCAAGAAGTGCATGTTCTTGATGATCAAAGAATGCGCAGCAAGCGTGCCCAATATGCAGCTGCCGAGCAATCCTGCGGCAGACACTCCATTGCCAGCAGCAGACGTTTGAGCGGCTGCTCGCTCGCGGAGGCTGACGCTTTGCTCTGTTTCTTTCCCTTCCTTGTAGCTCTTGAGAGCCAGCTGCCAAATGATTTGTAAAGTTTGCCGCGCGTCTGCGTGCTGTCAAGATAACTTATCAACTGGGCCCACTGAGATGCGCAAGAGTCAGGCCAGCAGCGAACCCACGAACTATTTCTTTCGGTCCTTTCCTCCCCTATAGCAAGCGCCACGTCCGCCAAGGCGTGTGACCTTTGCTCGAAGGGACATCACGCCTGAGGTATCACCCAGCAGAACCTCGTCCCATCATCGCGTCACTTTGCAGAAAGTCAGCATGGCACAATGTGTCATGATTCTGACTACTTGCTCGCATCGCAGAGTTAACAATCGACAAGTTGGCCTATGTTTTGAGAAGCTCCACGATCTTCTGACAATTGCAGGGCAATGCAGCGCAGAGATGTGCAGAGTGGCTCAACAATGGGAACACCGCGCTTTGTCGGTCATCTGACAGGCGCAGGAGGATCCCTTGGCTGTTCATACAGCTAGCCGTTGATTGAACTGTATCTGGCCAAATCCGAAAGTCTGTCAACGGGCATGCTGCGGCTGCCTGCAGAGGTCATGTCGTCCACATCGCTGGTGATGAGGTTTCATGTATGACCGTTAAAGGATCTACGATTTTGATCCCTGGCCGCACAATTTCGACAGGTTTGACTTCTCCTTTGCTTGTTTCCGGGTAGTGGTGGTGAGTTGTACAGGAGAGTTATGTGCAGTTGCAGAGCGCAACTTGCATGTCGAAGTTTTCAGAACTGTGACCCATGCAGATTACTGCGGCTTGCGTCGCGGTGTTGATGTGAAGAGGTTGTATCAACACGGTGAAACACCATACCAGCGTGCAAATCATTCACACTCTTGGACATGCAAACCACGTGCAGCTTTGCAGCGGCTTTTGTGCTCCCAGTTAGTCGATGACGCCCCGTTAGGTTTTGCTTGGTTTGGCTTAAGACCTCTGAGCCGCGAGAATGCTGTGGCTCTCATGTGTCGGATGAATGGTTTCCCCAAAACATGTCTTTCACCAAAGCCGCAAATCCCAGATGTGGCTGATTGGGGTTCTTTAGGGTTTAGGCTTCAGTGAATGTAAGTTGTGGACAAGTTGCTAGAGGCTCAATCAACATTTCCACAAGCTGTGTGACAGTCGCGGAGCCTGGAAAGATGACACCTGTCTTGCCCGCTGGGACCTGGGAAATTTGTTGGCTCAATACGAGCCGTTGCTCCAGAAGTGAGCAAGTCAAGCCCTGGAGAAAAGACCAGCGGGTGTGCTCTTTGGTCATGTGTGTGTGTGTGTGTGTGTGTGTGTGTGTGTGTGTGTGTGTGTGTGTGTGCTACTTCTCTTGACTTAGGGAGTGCGCGGGTCCAGAGTCATTGACTCAGTGTCGCCCTGGCGAACCCAACCAAGCCCTTGTAGCTAGGATTTCTGAGGACTTTGTGAGTTTTTCCCAGCCCCTTTACCAACTCCCCCGCGCATCGGATCCACGCCTTCGACTTGCAGGTGATCCGGGCCAAGCGCGTGTTCAGTGCTTGTTTTCAACCTCAGACAAGGGAGGGGTAGGGGCCTTTACGCTGTCGCCAAGTGCTTGCAGAAATTTTTATGGCCCAAGTGCTGGCCCAAGTGCTTTCAGATTTTGACACACTGCGCGCTGGGACGCAAGCATCACTCCCCCAGACCTTCTGGTTGCAAACCACACACACACAAACACACGCATGGGCGCCATTGTGTCTTCATTTGGGGCAGCATTCATCTTCCAACGAACTATGACTTGAAACGTTTGCGGCTCTCATGTGTTGGATGAATGGTTTCCCCAAAACAAGTTGGGGTCCGCATGTCTTTCACCAAAGCCGCAAATCCCAGATGTGAATGGCTGATTGGGGTTCTTTAGGGTTTAGGCTTCAGTGAATGTAAGTTGTGGACAAGTTGTTAGAGGTTCAATCAACATTTCCATAAGCAGAGACCGCAAGCGCAGTTTTGCCTTGAGGCTGAGGATTTAGGGAGGGCTGGGATAACCTGGGCCGAACGCCAGCATCATGAGCATTACGAGGGCAGTTGACGCAAGATGGAGTTTGCTTGCTTGCAGCTGGTTGCTTCCAGCCTCTGAAATGGTGTGCTTGTCCTTAAAAACTTCATCAACACCATCCAAAGAGTTTTTCGGTTTTCGGACGTGCCCAAAGTATGGCGCCAATCACACCAACACAGCCGCCTGGGGAAGACGAAGGTAGACCAAAACAGGGATTTGTCTTTTTAGGAGCAGTTCCCCAACTGTGACACTTGGGGAAGCCTTTTGTTTTTGACAGGCGGACGTACTGTGATGTGAGCCCAACATTAGGCTTCGCTGGAGCCAAACCCAACATGATAGGGTAATATCAGGCGGGTTTTGATTGGCGTCGCTTGCTGTTGTCAAAACACGATCTAGGCAAATGAGATGGTTGGACCGCAGCTGAGGCGTTTTGGTCGACCGGATCCGCTGTCGCAGGTCAAGAAGAAGCAAATTCACACAGCAAGAAGGTCGCTCGGAAAGGAACGAAAAGGAGAAATCCGGCGCGGGGCCAAAAAGGCGTGTCCGCGAATGCGTCGGGGCCTGCCAGCGTGCTCATTCGAAGGCGACGGTTTTTGACGCTCCATGCAGTCCCGCTTCCGACGCTGAAGGAAACACCTGGTGCTTTGTTTGGCATTCTAAAATCCTCCATCGAAGGAATGGTGCGATGTGCACGGCGTCAAGTGTCTGTTGCTTTTCTGGGCCAGGATGCACATCATCCGTGAATAAGAGTTTGCGCGCACCGAGCCCAGAACACTCATACGAAACATTCGTCTAAGACGTTTTCCACTACCGACCCGCAAACAACCATTTCAGGGGCTTGAGGATTTTCCATCAAACCGTGGACTTCCGTACAGCCGCATTGCCGGGTCAGGTTGTGTGTGTTGCAGAGATTTGGTTGCTGCCCCTTCCTGTCTATCCTGATGAATACGCTCTGCACCCCTACTGTGTGCATGGACGAAATCCATTTCGCACCACCTAAGGAATCCGTGAATGATGATGATTCCCTGTAAGAAAATACTAAAACAATGGTTTCCCATAAAATGGAGCGAATGGATTTCGTCCATTCACAGTCCCGGGTTCCAATTTTCAGATCCGGAGCAGTCACATCCTTTTTCGTGGGCAGCGCGCGCGCCGCGCGAAGATCGTGCGATTCCTATTCCCCTTAAACCACAAGGAGTCGGGGACAATGCATCAGAGAACATGCGTGAAGAAGGCTGGTTGCGAGCCAAGTCGGCCACTTCCTTCGGGGAATTTTCTGGCGAGCGCTCGCTGCGCTCGCACTTTGCTCGGCGCCTTTTGACAACCACTGGCTCTGGTGAACCGCATTTGTTTGTCGAGCCGCAGCACTCGCGTGTGCGTGTGTGTGTGTGTGTGTGTGTGTGTGTGTGTGTGTGTGTGTGTGTGTGTGGCTCAACTATGCACCAGCCAGTCGCAGGGAGGGGGCACGCCTGCCTTTGACACCACTGCTTCAGGCAGCTGTGCGCGGCACTGTGACCTTTGCAAAGTAGCGCTTTCTCCATGTCGGCTTTCAGCTCGGCCTCCAACGTGGTTCCTCTCGGGTGGAATGCAGCTTGAACTTGACACAAGGGTACTAGTTGCTACACGTTCTGCGTGTGGGAACTGCTAAATTAGTATCAACATAGCAACAGTATCTATATTGTCCACCCATTAGGTTCTATATGCCAGTTTTGACATGAACAACCATCAGCTCGCATAAAAACTGATGCCCCAGATTTGAAAGTCCTTGCAGGGGAAATATCTACGTGTTTCGAATGCGACATCTACACTTCCGCGATGCGGACGCGGAGGCTGATGCGTCCAGCACGTTGTCACCACGTTCCATGCAGGTTGCTTTGCCCATCGCTCCAACCGGTGATTGCTGACGGCTTTGGAGTCTGCCTTCCCAGAAGGCTCGCGCACACCACTGGCGTCGATGCGCGAGATAGGCGCCGCTTGGACCTTGTCTACGGTGTTGCGACGCCATGCTTGACACGCTCGTAAGTGACGGGGCTATGCACGGTTGGCAGCAGCGCAGCTTAGGGTCGCGACGCAGCCAGCCGCTGCATCCCTCCAGCTTGTGCCCTGCCTCGGCGAGGACGCCGCTTCACCCTTGCCAGAAGCACGACTTGCTTGCTTGCTCGTCGCGGGCCTTTCCCGCTGTCAGGGGGCCGGCGCTGCATTTCCTGGCGCCTCCCCCATGGAAGTGGTAGACTGTTTCCACCCTTTCGCGCCGCCAGATGGGGTGGATGTGCTGGCAGTGCCCTGCTTGCGGTGTGCTGCCCCTGTTTTGCGCCCATTGCGGGGGGAGGACTTGCTGGCGGCTGCTGTCTGATGACGTCACGTTGTGTTGCCCCCATGCTGGTCTACTTGGGCAGCCTCTTCGACACGGCCGGCATGTCTGCGGGGCCCACCGGAGCAGGAGAGCGGCGTTCCAAAGCAGGAGGGTCGGACGGGAGGTTCATGTCCAGTCGGAAGTTGACGGTGACTGAGCGGCCGCTTGCTCAAAGAGGACGACGGCAAGCTCTGTTCACATCCGCGGTTCGTGCTCACCCCCCATCGTGCTCCGTAGCACCAGGCACGGCAAGGGACTGGTTGTGCCGCCAGCCCTTTTGCGACGACGCCCCGCAAACTGTCGCCCATGTCGCGCGGGGCCAACCATCGCTCCCAGCCGCCACCGCGCTGTTGATCGCCACGCGCCGGCCCAGGCTTTTTCGTTCTTGGCTGCTGGCGCAGCCCTCGCCACTCCTGAGCGCGGCGTAGCAAGACTGCGCGAACGTAGGCGTCTCCAGAAAACGCGGTGGGTGGAGGGTTTAGTCGCTGTCGCTACCCTGCGTGACTGTTTGTTGGACTTGTTAAAAAACGGCCCTTTGCGCGCTTGCTCCACTTGCGTTGCGCATATTTCTCTGCGCCTGGGGGGTTTCGGCTTCAGCCGCTTACAGGGTTTCTTGCGCTGGCGGCTTGTAGCCCCGCCCGCACTTCGAAACTTGCCTTAACACCAGCCCGGTCCAGTGCACCCTGGCCTTGCGCGGCCCGGCGAGAAGGGAAAACATACAAACAAAAACTACGCGACACGTGACACCAGAAGCGCAGCGAGCGCAGTGCCCAGCAGCGCCTCCCATCGGCCGGTCTAGAAATCCGATAGGCGCTGCAAAAGTTCCGCCGTGCCTGCCGCGCCCCGGACCGGGCCCCGAGCAAACAGAAGCCTGGGCAGCAAGAAGAAGAGTTTCCACGCGCCCTCTGTGTGGCGCCCGTGCACGGGTCGTCAGCGCACAGTGCGCACAACGCAAGTGCCCACCCTCAGCGGGCGCCAGCCACCATGAACGCAACAACTTGCTTGCACGTTGGGGGCGAGAGAGGCGAACTCTGCGGCGAGCTCAACGGCCAAGAAGCTCGTGGCATGTTCTGCAAACGGCTCGCCGCTGTTGGGGCCGCAGCGCCAGAAGCCGAGCTGTCGCCCTCGCCGTGCTCGGAGGCGACACTTGCTGGTAGGCGCATAGCTCGGCGCGCCAAGAAGCGAACCTACCATCAGTTCGTGTTTTCTGATCGATGCCGTTTGGAACCCAGAGGCCGCCCAGCTCGTCCGCCTCCTCGGAGCTTGCGCTCGCTCCGTGCCGGAGGAGCTGCAGTCGTGCACAGCTGCCGCTTTCGTGCCCGCTGGTCTGCGTTGTTGTCCTTTGCAGCAGCCAGGGCCTTTGCAGCTTGACGGAGAGGCGCCGGCGCACAGTCGCCCGCCAATGCCCGGACGCTGACCAGCTGACCAACACGAGGAGGAAAATACATATTTGTGTTAAGTCCCTGCTGCTCGGGGGCAGGAAACCCTGGCCGCAAATGCTGGCACAAGCCGCTTGTCTCTGCGCAGCTGAGTCGCTTGCAGCGCCTCGGCGCGAGGGGTGCTTATGTGGACGTTTCACTTGAGGGGGCGCTTTTGCCAATGCTTCGCCCGGAGAGCACCATAGCATAGTGTATTTTCCTGGGGTGAAGCCGCAGGCAGATGGGAAAAGGCGCCAGAAAAAACAAGTGAAGTAAAATACGATGACGCAGCGGGGCAGTGTCCCACGTGGCCCCCGCCGCCCTGAGCGCCGCTCCGTAAGGGCAGACCATTAGCAACGACTTCAGGACGGCGGCGCCAGCCTCCCGTCACTTTGGCGGCTGCACATTCAAGTGGGACACTGCGCCCGGTCAGGAGTACGTGTGCGGGGCGCTTTGACAAACGCCATGGCTGCCGGCTGGGCGGGGGGTGCAGCGCGACCCCGGCGCCAGCGACGGATGGAAGCTGTTCCTCCTCGGCGGATGCTACCGCCGGCGGGGCGAGGCCCGCATCCAGCGTGACGAGCTGGATAGGCGCGTGGCTTTTGGCAGCCGGGCAGTGCCGTTGCTTGTTGGAGTTTGCAACCGCGGCAGCAGCGGACGAGCCGCGTCCCCTGGCAGCCTTTTTACGCTGAGCCAAGCACGTACCCTTTCTACGATGAGGACGGGGTCGCGCACGACATAACGCAGGCTGAAGGCGACAAGCAAGGCGACCCGCCCATGCCCTCGCGCAGCACCCAGCGTCTTCGCCAGGCGCACAGGGAGTCGCGCCCCGGCGGGGATTTTTATGCGTTCCTTGACGACGTTTACGTGACGATCTCTCCGATGCTTTGGGCATCGCCTTGTGGGAGCGCGCCAACGTCCGCCTCCTTTTGGGAACGCAGCGGGCGAGGAACCCAGCTCGCTGCTGCTCACGCTTCCCCCCGACATGCGCGCCGCCGCTTGGACAGGTTGGGCGCCCCAGACCAACAAGGGCTTGCCGTGCTGGGCACGCCGGTGCGGCATCCTGAGTTTGTGGCCCGCAGCCTCCAGGACATGCGCGTCAAGCGATGCGCTGCTACACCGCATCCCGTCTGTGCCCCGCCTGCAAAAAGCGTGGTTCATCCTCCTCTTGTGCGCGCGTCCGCGCAGCAACCACTTGCTGCGAGTGCTCCCGCCCGTGGAAACCGAGGTACGCGGAGTCGCACGACACTGGGGCCAGGCCCGCGCAGCCGTCGTGCTCCACCAAGCCCTGAGCGACCGCCCCGCACAGTGGTGGCCACAAGGGGCGCTCGCTGGCATGCAGGACCACGAGCCCTGCACTCTGCCGATGTTGGTTGCACGTTGTCGGTCCCCGGATGCCTACTTGCAGGCGGCCCTGGAGGCGCTCTTGCAGCTCTACGGTGGGGCAAGCAGGGCTGCGGAGATCGCAGTGGCAGCGGGCACGCGCCCCGCTGTGGGCCGCGCGCCGGCGGCGTCGCGCCCGCGAGACCCATTTGGCACGGCGAGGCCGCGCGAAACTGATGCAGTAGCAGCCGCTGCTAGGCTTGCAGCCCCACGCCGCCGCCGCCGGCAGGAAGCCGAGCACTGAGCCTGCACTTTCCCAGGAGCAGCGCGCAACACCCCCGCCTGCTGCGCCCACCCAGAGTGCGGCGTGCGATCCGTTGGTCGCCATGCGGGAGGTTGATTTGGTCGCAGAACTCCGACGGAGGGTCTACACCTTGCAGGCGCCTCCCAATCCGGGGCGCCCTCAAGAACGCAATGCGGGCCGGGCTTGCTGAAGCACAGCGGGATCCCGATTCAGCTGAGGGTTGGAAGCTCTTTCTGCTCGTTCCCCGGATGCTGCTGCACCGCAGGCGCGGAGGGACAAAAATCCCCCGCGCGGAGCTAGAAAAGCGCGTTGCCCTCCTTGCAGCAGGGCACTGCCGCGTCCTTTTGGACGTGGCAGCGGCGGCAGCGTGCGAACTGGCAGAGGGACGCGGCAGGCGGAACGCCGCGTCGGACCAGGAGGAGGCGCAGGGCGGAGCGGGCGGCCGCGCTGGCCCATTTAGGGGAGCTGTCAGCGGCAAGCGCCGCTCTCGTGGCGGCGCCGCTGGCACGCCCCGCCAGCGAGACCATTGCAGTCCTACGCGACCCACAGCGCAGGCCGCCGGCGAGACAAGTCCCGCTGCCGCCTGATCTCTTTCAAGACCCAGTGGCCGATCCAGTCCTCCTCAGCCAGCAGCGCTTCCTGAGGAACGTGCGCGGCGGGCGCCGCGGTGCCGCGCCGGGCCCATCAGGCTGCACTGCTGAGCACCTCCGAGTTTTGACAGACGATGAGGACAGCGCAGACCTGTTGATGGGGCGGCGGGGCAAATCGCCACGGCTCGGCAGAACTGTGGCGTTGCAAAAGCCGGATGGTGGAGTCCGCGGTTTGATCATGAGTGACGCCTTTCGCAGGGTGGTGGCGCGCACCCTCGCACAACAATACGCGGGAGCGTTTCCGAGCGCGTGCGCGCCCCTCCAGTATGCTTTGCAGGCTCGCGCAGGGGCAGAGTCCCTCGCGCGAGTGGTGCGCGCGGCCACAGAGCTCGACGCGCACCACGGTGCTCGCGTCGGCGCCTACGACCACATCTCGAGGGCCTGCATGTTGGGCGGCCTCAAGCGGACGCCAGGCCTGACCGGGTTGCTCCTTTTTGTCGCGCAGTTCTATGCCGAGCCCAGCACCTATGTCTTCTACGATGCGGAAGGGGCCGTGCATGAGATCCGTCAGGGCGAGGGCGGCGAGCAAGGCGACCCGCTCATGCCAGCGCTGCACGCTCTTGGGCCGCACACTGCCCTGCTGTATGCCTACCTCGATGACGTTTACGTCACGAGTGGGCCTGAGCGAGCCGGCCCTATCTTCGAGGCTCTTGGAGAGGCGCTTTGGCAACGCGCAAATATCCGCGTGCACTTGGGTAAGACGCGGGCATGGAATGCAGCAGGCGAAGAGCCCAGCACGTTGTTGGACCGTCTCCCCGCCGCCGCCCGCGCGGACGCCTGGGTAGGCAGCTGGACGCGGGCGCCGGAGACGCAGGGCATTACCGTTCTGGGCACGCCGCTCGGGCACGCAGCGTACGGTGCCCGGTCGTTGGAGAGCGTCCGTGAAAAACATGCGGTCTTGCTGGACCGCATCCCGTGTGTGCCCCACGTCCACGTGCAAAGCGCGTGGTTGCTCCTGCTGCTGTGCGCCCAACCGCGCTGCAACTACTTGTTCCGCGTGCTGCCCCCAGGCGACACCGGAGGGTTCGCGCGGAGGCACACGACCGAGCAGTTGCCAGGCGCTAGTGCTGCCTGAGCTCGCGCTCCGGCGAGCGCAACTCCCACTGCGATTCGGCGGGCTGGGCCTCCGCTCCGCAGCCGCGTCCCGTGTCGCGATAGGCGCGCGCCACCCGCGCATCTTGGCGCGGCTGCTGTCCGGCTTGGCTGATCCACATGGTACTCTGGGCCCGCCATGTACGCGGGCAGCCGCGCACGCGGAGGCTACTTTGCGCGCTGCCGGCTTCACGGCTTCACGGCTCCACCGTGGGCAGCCCTGGTTGACGCAGCACTTCGGGGACGTTGCGCGTGGATGGCAGCAAGCCGCGTGCTCCTGCTTGGACCAGCGTGCCCTCGAGACGCTATTTTCCGACCTCGATCCGGCGTCTCGGGCATTGCAGCTGTCTCAAGCGGGGTCGGGCGGCAGTGTTGTTCTCAGCACCTTGCCAACGCGCGACGAGTTTACCATGCCGTACGACGTAGCCCGCTGCGTCCTGCTGCGGCGATTGCGACTCCCACTGCCGCTGTCGTCGCGGCTGTGCCGTTGTGGCGGGGAACTTGACGGGCTCGGTGACCACCGCGCTGCTTGCGCCACCGCGGGGGTCCTGGTCCGGCGCGCTTGCCCGTTCGAGCGCGCTGCGGCACGGGTTTGCTATGAGGCGGGAGCCCGGGTTGCGACCAACGTCGCCCTTCGCGACTTGAACCTCGGGGTGCCCGTTTCTGACGGGCGCCGGCTGGAGGTTGTCGTCACGCTTGTGAGCCGCCTCCGGCGTGACGGCAGCAGCCGCCCACGGGCTGACTCTGAGCCTGGCCTCGCCTTACGGGAGGCGACCGAGCGCAAGCGTCTCGCCATTTACCTCGAGTTCGAGGGGGCGCGGCGTTGCCGCCTCATCGTTTTCGCTGCAGAAGTTCGGAGGCTTTCCTGCAGAAGCTCGCCTGTGTCCGGGCCTCGCCAGCCCCGCGGCGCAGCGCGGCGCGGTCGCGGCCGCGTACGCGCGCAAGTGGGGGCAAATGCTCGCGATTGCGGCCCAAACTGTGTTCGCGAGCAGCCTCTGCGAGCTGCCCATCGACAGCGCGCTGGCCGTGTATGCCAGTGCGCCGCCCGAGGGCGACGTGCTGTCCGACGCCCGCAGGGCGCCGGGCGCGTAGTTTTCCCCCGGTCCCACCGCTGTGGGATTTTGGGGGATTCGACTGACTTGAGCAGGCGGAAAAAGGCGTGGAGAAAAAACAACCATTTACACGTCTGCTTCACAGGCTGCGCGCGCTACCCGGGCAAGGGACTCGGCGCCTGCCCGGGCCCGAAGCGTGTATTGGAAAGGCACGCAAGTCGCTTGGAAGGCGCCCGCGTGCTGTTGCGCGAGCGTCCGCGTTGGAACACGTTGCTCATGACCAGTCCACGCACTCCGCCGTCGGGCGTCTGCAGGTCACGGGCGGGGCGCCGCGCGGAACGAGCCGCAGCGCTCGCCCAGCTGGTCGAGTTCTCGGCCGCTGGCGCTGCGCTCATCGCGTGCTTCGCGACGAGGCCAGCGCAGAGCTCTTGTTCCGCGCTGCGGAACAGCTCGCGACTGCGTTGGGCCGTGCAACATGCTGGCCCGTGAGATGTGGTCACACACGCCGTCACGCAATGCCTCCAGCACCTGCTTGGTGACCCGGACTTCGCCCGTGACCCGCGCCAGCTCGCAGCCAGCCGCGTTCGCTTCGCGGCATACTGGGCGTCCTGGGCCGACTCCATGCCGGTTGTCGGCACGCGGCACCCGCGCACCCTGGCGCGGATGCTCGCAGCCGACCGAGCAGGTTCCCAAGCCACCATCGATGCGCGGCAGCCCACGCAGAGGTGGTGCTGCGGACGGCTGAGTTCGCTGCGCTGCCGTGGGCGGCGCTGGACGAACTCCCCGCCAGCCAGCCACAGTACTTTGGGGACACCGCGCGGGGTCGGACCGGAGGGCCCTCGAGACGCTATTTTCCGAGCTCGATCCAGCGTCTCGGGCCTTACTGATGCCTCAAGCCGGGCCGGCTTTTGCGAGGTTCCCTGATTTGCCCCCCCGGGTCCCCTGAAGGCCCCTGGGTCCCCTGGTCCCCTGGGTCCCCTGAGTCCCCTCGAGTCCCCTGGGTCCTTGCCAGGCCAGTTGGGCGAGTCAGTACCTATAAAAAAACGCACTGCTCCAGAGCCGTTGGGCGAGTCAGTGCCTAAAAAACTCGCCGAAATCAGAGCTCAACGCTAGTCAGTAACTCGCACCCGGTCCCTGAAACCCAGCTCCCCAGTTTTGAACGATACCCCCAGGACGTAGGAGATTTGGGGGGACTGGGGAACTTGGGGGACTTGGAGGACTCGAGGCAAATCACGCACGTGCCAGGGGAGGCAGCAGGGGAGCCAGGGGACTTAGGGGACTCGGGGACTCAGGGGGGGTCCTCAGGGGACTCAGGCGACTCAAGGAACTCAGGGCTCTTCAGAGGATTTAGGAGGGGTCCAGGCAACTTAGGGGACTCAGGGGGACTCAGGGGGCTCAGGGGGCTCAGGGACTCAACGGGCCGCAGAGGACTTAGGGGACTTTAGGGGACTCAGGGCGGCAGCGTTGCCGCCGCCGCGCTGCCGACTCGCGACGAGTTCGCGTTTCAGGATGACATGTTTCGATGTGCCGTCGCCTGCGCCGGCCGCTGCCGTTGTTGGAGCTTCGGGCATGCCGCTGCGTGCGTGCTCGTCCGCCGCGCGAGCCCTCTCGAGCGCGCCGTCGCCCGGGTTTGTCGCGAGGTTGCCGCGCGGGTAGCGACGAACGTTTTCCTTCGCGACCTCAACCTCGGCATGCCGTTGTCCGACAGGCGACGGCTGTGTCGACGCGACGCTTGTGACCCGGTGCGGCGCGATGGGACCAACCGACCCCGCGCCGACGCCGAGCCCGGCCTCGCCCTGTGGGAGGCAACAGGCCACAAGCGCCGGAGCACCCACCCGGAGTTCCAGGGCGCGGCGCGGTGCCGCCGCCTCGGTGTCGCCCTCGAGGTTGGGGGGCGTTGGGGGGACGAGACGGAAGCCTTCCTGCAACGCCTCGCGAAGCCCAGCGCGGTAAGGTTGCCGCCGCCCACGTCGCAGGGCGCGTTCGCGGCCAGCCTCAGCTCGCTTCCTCTCGACGCTGGCGACGCCGCTGCCGGGGCGCCGCCGCTGGGGGCCGTTGTGTTTCACCCCAGGTGGGCGGAAAAAGGCGCCTGAAAAAAAACCATGGTCTTGTGGTCTCCCAAAGCGCTTCTGTCCGCACTTGACTTGATATACCGCGCCGGCTGGCCAGAAAAGCTCGGACAAGAACAAACTTTGTTCTTTCTGCCACGCATGTCCTTCTTCCGCCATCCGGGAGCCATATGCCCAATTTATCGCTCGTTTTTGCGATTTGTTCCAAGGGCAGCTCTGGACTGTAATCTTTCCTTGGGGTTGGACCATGTTGGTAGCAATCAAGAAGTTTGGTTCCCTTTGTTTGGCTAATCCACACAGGAGGCCAACCGCTTCGAGGGCAGCGCGCGGGCGGGTGTGGTGACCACATACAACGTCTTGGGCGAGAGCAAATAGAACTAGGGCCAGTGCATCCGCTTGCTCACATCCATCGCCTTGGCGTATGCGATGGCGGACGCCAGCCTCATCCCACCACAAGTGTTTGGACTGCCACGCATGACGAAGGGCCCGCCGCCAGGGTTCTTGGGAAGGCTGTGGCCCAAGAATTTTCTAGACGGGGGTAGCACGGATTTGCTTGTGTTGTGTGTATGTGTGGGGTTGTCTCCCGCGAAAATGCTGTCGACACGACCAAAAGGGGCGGTGCTGCGCATTGCGCGTGGTCGTGACGGCCCTTGAAGTGGGTGGACGATGGGTTGCCGAAACTGTGGGTTGGTGGTTGGTGTTCTTAGCTTGCCACTGTCCCGGGCTTATGCCGCTAGCACGCTTCTGCGAGCCACAGCCGGAGCCGCTGTATCAGTGCTTGAATTGAACCCGCGCCAGTAAATGTCGGTCGGACCCAACAATGCTTTCATTCCTTGCTGAATGTGGCCGCTTCCCTCAACAAACGATATGCTTAGCCCAGATAGCCTTGAGGTCGCCCACGCGTCAAGTTCTTTCGCCAACTCCGGGCGCTTCCACCCCTTGTTTGGTGCTTCCAAAGTGTGCGTCCTGCCGCTTTGGGCAGAAGCAGCGAAGAGAAAAACGATGTCCTTATCGTGTGTGCGAGCTACTGCCAAGAGAAAGCGGGCTGCAGGCAGCCTTGCGCCGAGGCGTGCCGCGCACATGTGAGCGAATGTACCTCCCTCGAAACAAGAGGGGGGGGGGAAAAACACATAGGCGCTTCGCAACCGCAACTTGAAGCGCGACAGCCGAATCACTGGGCGCTTCGAGCTGCTAGGATCGCCGCGAGCTCGATCATGTCCTTGGACCGCCGGCGTATCGGCCCACGACGCCCAAAAAACAGGCGCATGCGTTTTTTGTTTAACATGCCTTTTTCCAATTGCAAATAGAACGCGGTCCAAAACCACTGTGTCGAATGATTTCTGCATTTCTTCCCCGCCAGCTTTTAATCCCGCAGGGGGTATTGGGGTGGAATTCGGGCCTCTGGCGACACCCCCAACATGCTGTGGACAAGACCACGACCATGACTTTTCAACGGGGGGCTTATTTCCACATGCAGCTGGCAGACAAGCAACGTATGCATTGAACTCATGCGTGGGCGAAACATGCAGCAACCCAATGGAAACACGACTTGCCATTTTTGCACAGCCTACGGTCTGAGAGAGCCATGGGGTGTTGCTGGGGCCTTAGTTTTGTTTTCGAAAGTTATGAGCGCTTCGTGTCTTCAACCGTACTTGCGCAGGAGATGAATGAATGTTGGCAAGTCGTGCAGAGATTATTTTTTAATAAGTTCCCCTCGCCAAGGTTCTTGGGCACGCGAGCCAGCGATCAAATAAACCAAAACAACAACTCGCGGCCTTTGCGTTGATGCTGGGTTTCAGCCCACGTCCAGCTGTTTTTCTGCAAAGCGACGTGGCTGGGTCAACGCTTGACAACATGCGGTCGTATGTTTACCCTTGCAAATCGAAGGGGGGGGCAGACCGTGTGGCGGAAAAAAATAGGCGCGGGGGGAATCAAAAACCGCGTCGACTGAGCAGAGCTTTGCCGCAAGGCGCAGTTTGACACGGAGACTTCCAGCTCGCCACTTGCCGCTTGCTCTGAGGGGGCTGATGAAGCTCCTGCGCCCCGAGCTTTGCTTGGGGGTGCTGGCCTCGTTTTTTTGTTTTGTTTTTTTTCCCCCTCTTCCGCGGACCGGAGGAGGGATGCGAGCTCGGGCAAGTTGCGACCAACTGTGTTCCACTCACCCCTTCGTTCGTAGTTTGGAGTGGCAGTTGGGGGAATTCAACCATCAGCTGTTGCTGATGGCAATTTGGGAGACTGGTTTATGAATCCGGGCTGGGCAAGGCCGAAATGCTCAGGTCGCGGTGCTGCTGAGCTTTTTGTCGTTGACCTTCCTGCTGCTGTCCTCTGCGCCGAACACCCCAAGCCGGGAGGACCGGGGCCTCACAGCGGACAACCCTTGAACGCCTCACATCCGCACTGACCGTCTTAGTAGGTGGCTCCACTGACGGTTAGAACCCGCAACCATTTCGGTAGAACAAGACGTCCGAGGGGCACGCTAAGCGTGCAATGGGAAGACAGCTCCGAGGGGCAAAGCACCCACCCAAGGTGCCTCCTTTCTAGGGGAGGTTTTGGGGGGTGGTGCTAAAATGGCTATGAGATTTAACAGGGAACCACCTCACAAGTGGTTGGTGGACATGGATCCCACCAACATGACGTCCACCAAAGAGTCCTCAAATAAGATTCACACCCCACTGATAGTTGCCAACATCTATTGCGCTGGCCTGTGACGAATGAGGGTCCCGACCCATTGGGGATGGAAGCCCTCACGTCTGACCAGGATGCACGAGGCTGGCTTGTTGAGGTGCTTTAGGGTTTCGGGGTGGCTAAAGGTCAGCAAGCTTTAGGTGTTTCAGGGTTGGTGTAGGGTCCATACGCTTGTGGGTTTACACCTGATTGGGGCTTTTCTTCAGAGTGACAGTTTGAGGCCAATGTGATGGGCTGAATGTTGAAGGTCGGCACGCATGGTTCATGTCTTGGGGCTCCAGAGGTCTTACCGGCTTCGCTGTTGGTTCAGTTCCAGGTTTCGCTGGTTCTGGGTTTCCAGGGTGCACGGCTTGGGCTCAAGAACGTCCAGGGCATCGTGTTTTTTGTTGCACCAAGCTGCTTGCTGCCTTGCGCTGGGGTATGACGGCGCGGGTGGGCTGCGCGACAGTGCGGGAGTGCGGGGGCAGTGACAGGCAGGATGGGCGGCGCACCCGGTGCTGCACAGCGGGCGGGAGGCGGGTCACTGGGCACCGCCTGAAAACGCTCTTTGTGGGAAGCGCTCGCCCATGAAACCCGGGCGTGATTGATCCTGGATTTCCCTCGGCCGCTTGAACGTTGGAACCTGTTTTGGGGCATGTTGATGGCCACCCAATAGGTCCTGGTCTCAAAATCGGTGCTGAACAGGAACCTTAGAGGACACACAGGCACACAAACACGCAGCGTCCCAGGACTTCCACACGAGAAAAAAGAACGCAGGTCCCTCTGAAATTTTTCGGGTCACATGTTCGCCAGAGAAAGCTTTCAGGACACCTGAGGTTCGGTAAAGATCTCCAGTTGATGACCAACTTGGGTGAGTCTTGAAAAAGTGTTAGTGTGCTTTTGGTTTTCCTTTGAACTCAACCAGAACAGGTAGCCTCAAGAAAGATGCGCCCATGTGGGAAGGACATTGGGGACTCACAACCGAGCTTTCCCATGCCCATCAGCAGAAAGGTGCTTGTTTACTGTGCCACAGCTTCTGCTCACACGTGTGGTCAAAGCACTCGTTTACCTGTCGGATTGTCCTTACAGGTCTAGGGAGTGGTCCGGCTGGCCGTGCTGTGGGTAAATCAAGACACTTGCCTGGTACAACGGCCTCACTTACGAAGATCTCGTGCTTGGGGATGCCTTGTATAGTTTGCCCAGATTCATGCCCATGTTGCGAAACCTTGGGATACCCATGCGCGAGGAAACTGTGGTCCCCAGAAGCCTTCCATAGCTTTCTGGATTTGTGCGTGACTTTTCCAGACAACGAGAACCAGGCTCAGAGACGGCTAGCGGCTCTACAGAAACCATTTTAAAGCTGGGGGACCCCCTGTTCTCAGCGGGTTTGCTGGCGGGCCCGAGACTTTTGCGCTGACATCTAGATGGGTGTTTCTCAAAGCGGGGGAATCCACTAAATTGAGGCTCCTCTTTTGAGTTCTCTTGTGCTCGTTCTACCCCACAGTTCTTGCATCACTGATGTCGGATAGGGCGAAAGTGCCCGAAGACAAACTAGACTAGCGTGAGGGGCTTGCCAAAAGCCATGGGCTGAGGTTTCCGTTTTAATGCGTACCTTGTTCGCATAGGTGCTCTTTGTGGCAAATAGATGGCCCTGGTAGATGATTGAACCACCAGGTAAACCAGGGCCTTCTTAAAGCAAAACAACCATGCCCAAAACGGATCTGGAAAACACCGTCGGTGGGAAGACCTGAAAAGCAGTTGCTGAACCGCTCCTGCGGGCGAGGGAGGGGGGGGGGGGGGGTTCGGAAACCCTCAAAAAAGATGCACACAAACACACACTCCCAAATACCCCTAAAAAAGGAACCCTCCAAAAAGAAGAGCACACCCAAATGTGGTTGGTTTCCTGCTGGTTTCTCCCTTTCC
Source organism: Effrenium voratum (assembly GCA_963377175.1). Lineage (NCBI taxonomy): Eukaryota > Dinophyceae > Suessiales > Symbiodiniaceae > Effrenium > Effrenium voratum. Next base: position 36,081 of record CAUJNA010002557.1, read on the forward strand.
CGCCCGGATTTTGTGAGGCACACTGGGACCCCCAGGCCCATGGCTGGGCCTATGCCGATCGGAGTTGGTGGATGACCCACTTGCCAACTGCTGGATTTTGGCCACGGGGTTTTCATATACCCCAACTGGTGCACAGTTTACTCCGCAGTGTGCGATTTGGAGCTCGTTGCTCGTAGTTGGTTCTGTTTGTCTGCTTGCTCGCCCGCAAATGCTTGTATGCCAAGTGGTATGCAAGTATCCATTTTGTTGTTTTTTTGGCGGGGTGGGGGGTGGGTGGGATCTTGCGGGGTTCCGGGCAAAGGGGGAGCCTGAGGGAAGCTTGGTGTTCCTGATCACCCCTCCCCTTTTTCTGAGCGCCTAAGCGCGCTCCCTGGACTAGTGGTTCGATGTAGCTTCACTGCTCTTTTTTTTGGTTGAATTTGTTGTGTTCTCCAAGAAGGAGCTGTACAATGGGAGCCCTGAGTGAACCCGCCTCTGTGAGGCGCCAGTGGGGCAAGCGGTGCCGGCCTCGGGTGACTCTGGCGGGGTGGGGGCTGGAGCTCGTTGTCTGCGCCAGGACGCTGTGCGGCGGGTTGTCAACCTGCCACTTGTGAAATGACTTTGGTGTGGGAAATGAGGCCAGCCAACTGTGCGTGTAGAATTTTAACGATCAAATTCATTCCTCAAGAAACCCAGCAAGTGGCTGCATCGCGTGTCACCCCTCTTTGTCAGGTGACTTGGCCAACTTGCGTCTTTTCCTGAATGCCCAAGAACTCACCAAAAACCAGGTGTTCGGGCCGGGCCAAGTTCAATTGCAGGAATTTCCTGGTTCCTTTGAACGGGTGCGCGCGTCTTTGTTTCTTGCGGGCAAAAAATGGGGGAGACTAGATCAATGGAATTGGGGGACCCCCACCCCCCCCATGCCCTTAAAGTAGGGGGATCCAGGCACCCCTTTGCTTGACTGCCTTTTGGTTGGATCTTTAGACGTTGAAATCAAGGGGTGTTCCACCAAACCCCCAAAAAGTTATTCACTTTCTGCAGGGGGTCGTTGCAACCCAGTTTGGTGGTTTGGACGGCTGGTTGGTTGACGTGAAGCCGAGGAGGAGCGGCTAGATGCCATGGAGCGCCGGATCCAGGAGATGCGCCCGGGACCTCCAGCAAGGAACTCGTGTGGACCCGTCGCCCTCGTGTCGGGACGGGTCGCCCTTCAAATGGGTATGGATCCAAAATTAACCAGACACACCGCGGGGATTAGTCTTTGGTTCCATTTGTCAGGGTTCCATTTTGGGTTCGCATTTTTGACCCACAGCCAAATTTCTACGCCTTGTGCTTGAAGCCTATGCATACAGTCTCCTCGGTCCTTTTTTCTGCTTCGAAAGTCTCGGCAAAGACATTTGTCTGGTAGATTCTAGGTCCCCCAGCTAGGTGCCCTTCTTAACCCCTTTTCTGAAGGGTTCCCCTACTAAAATATTTTCTACAGAAAAAAAGTGGGTACCCTAATTCTAACCTGTCTACTGGAGGACCTAGAAATGCAACTGGGGCGGGGGATTCGTTTTCTTTTGGTATAAGCTGGCCCTCCTACAATTCTGACGATGAATCACCAACATGAGCTTGTAAGGAAGTAGGTTTTCGCGCCACTGGTCGGTTTTGGCGTTCTCCCTCATGACAGATGGCACATACATGAGCCTTCCAAGTGCCCTCGCGCTTGTGCCATGTGGGAGGAAGGAGCGAAGGGGTGGCGCTACAGCAAGGCCCCTGAGCCCCATGACCAAGGAAGCTGATGATTTCAGCCCCCGACCCCAAAAAGCCCCCGAAACGATCGCTTTGCACGCGTGCCTAGGGTACTCGGCCTACCCGCAGTACCCGCAGTACCCTCCGCCGTTTCCCTCAGCTTTGGCCTCCCAGGGCCAAATGGACGGCCTGCCGGGAGCCCCCGTGCCCTTATGGGCGGGGGGGGGGGGGTTCCTCTGCCCGTTTATTTTATTTTTTATTTTTTAAGGATCGCCTCTTGGCGGGTTTTTAATCGGCGTCGCCTTTTTGGCCGGAGCAAGGATCCAAGTCTCGGTCGATTGACTTCTCAGGGCTCTGCCCACCTGCAGCGGGACCGGGGAAGGTCGACCCCGGCGAGCCAAAGTTTTTCGGACGTGCGCCGAAACCCGACGCGCGGAGATCAGAAGCAGACACCCAAACAAAAACACCTTGGATCAGGAATTTCCCCCAGTGGGTGGATGGATTTTCCCGTAGACTAATGCCAAGCTTGGCCCCAAAAGGAGTTGGCAAAATTTCTACATATGTCGCAAGCCTGTTTTTGTTGTTGTCAAAGCTTTGTCGTCAGGTGTTCCACCAGAGGTGTTTTCTCTTTTGGAACATGTCTTCTTCTTTCAAGCCGTGCTGCCTCCTGCTTTGGAGTCTGGCGTGGCTGATATTCTTGGATGGCTTCGGCAACGCTCTTTCACGATGGGTGAGCTGTATGCTCAAGTTTGGCGGGAGTTTTACGGACAAGAGCTTGGTGACTTTAGGCAACGGCACTTGAAGCCTTTTTCACACAGTCCAGCTTGTTCCAACCGTTCTAGGGTCTTGGTTTAGTGTTAGGGTTTAGGGTTTAGGGTGTGTGTGTGTGTGTGTGGGTGTGTGTGCGTGGGTGGGTGGGTGGGTGGGTGGGTGGGTGGGTGGGTGGGTGGGTGGGTGGGTGGGTGGGAGCGTGCGTGCGTGCGTGCGTGCGTGCGTGTGCGCGCGCGCGTGCGTGCGTGCGTGCGTGTGTGCGTGTGTGCGTGTGTGCGTGTGTGCGTGTGTCGTGTGCGTATGTGTTTTAATTTCTTGCTGGTTCTCAGCTCGGAAAGAAGGAATGACCCGTTTTAGCAATCCCCTTATTTTTTTTTAATAAGGAAAGCCCGAAACGGCTCATTCCCCCCCCCCCCCCTCTTGTTGAAATTCCCAACTGAGAGCCGGCAAGATACTAAGGCAAACTTGCTGGTGCCCAGATTCCGGGAATGAGAATTGGAATGGCGGAATGCCCCCCAAGAAAAGCCATCCAACTGGACGGCTTGCAGAATGCACCGGAACTCTTGAGTGCACCGGTGCAACCCCAAAGAGTTGCGGAGTGCACTGGTGCTTGCAGAGTGTACCTGGTTTCTTCTATTCGGGAATCCCCCGAATCAGTTCATGCCATGTCTCGTCTTCCATTTGCTTAAGAATATTTTTGTTTTCCCTTGTTGGTTTTAAAGGGAATCGATTTCACTCCGTGACATGTTTTCATTTTTCCCAGGGGTCGCTAAACCAAATAAAAGTCATTGCCTGCGGATGTCGCAGCGACCGCAAGCACCGATCGAGGGTCCAGCAGCTCTCAGACGTGCTGGCGCGGGCGAGCCGGCAGGCGCATGGGAGCTCCGGTTTGCCCGCTCGCCGATTCAGGGGCAAAACGAGCGCCAGCCAGGACGAAAGCCTGCACCACCCAAGAATCCCTGGAAGGATGATTCTCCTGTAAATATCAAGAAACAATGGTTTCCCATACATTCCAAGTGGTGCAGGATTCTATCCATCCACAGAAGGTCCTTTGCTGAAAATCCCTTAGCTCAGCTTTTGAAGTTATATTAAGCTTGCGGATGGGTGTGTCTCTGGGTGTGTTTCTTTTGGAGGGTACCCTCTTTGGGGTTGCTTCTTAATCGAGTGAACTCTTTCCTCCCTTTGACGCGAGCCAGAAAGGGTGTCCTCAAAAGGAAAGGCGTGCTCATGTTGACCCTTTGAACAGCCATCCACTCGGCTTTTGGCTTCAGCCGCCATGTTCACCTTGCCCTCCCGGTCAAGACGACAGGCCCTCAAAAGCAACGTGGTTCCGGCGCATGACGGGAGAAAGACGCGCCATTCAGCCAACTGCATTTGTGTTCCCCTTCTAAATCCAAGCCTACACTTCTTCCAGCTCAACCTTTCCAGGTGGCTTCGACCGGTTTTTGCGCCACCTGCCGCGGAAAAGAAAAAGGGGGAAAAAACAAACGGCCCAAAAACTCACGGCACGAAAAAAGAAAACAAAGAGACCGCTGCAACACAAGATATTCGCCAGGCGCCGGCGCCTTCTCCGCCGGCTGTGGAGAAGGAGCGGGGTCGGTGCCGTCGGGTGGCCTAAGTCGGTGCGCCTCGGAGGTGGGAGCTCTATCGAGTGGCGCCATTTTTTTTTGGGTGGCTTCAGAACAGGGTTGTGGGATCAAGGGTTTATCCAACCACATCTGTAATACCAGGGACTCTCCCTTTATGTGGGGAGTTCGTCTTTGGGCAGCCCTTTTTGGTGTATCACAGAAGTGGTCATTCCCCACAGCCCTGCTTCAGAAGAAACCGGCGGGTTGCCCGGGTGACCCGTATGGATTCGAGCGAAGTGCGAACCGCGGAAGTTTTTTTTGTTGCTCTGTTCCTTTGCTGGAAGCTGTGCATTAGAACCCTTTTTGGGGGCCGTCTGAGGGTAGTACTCTTGGGTCAAAGTTTCAGGTCTTTCCTGCTCCTTCTTAGTACACCAGGTCCCCTTTGCCAACCTAACCCCCCCCCCCCCCCCATGGGAATCAGGGACCCTACAACAAACATTCAAACACAGCGCTCGATTTCGATTCCGTGGATGCGGTTGTCAGAGCGCATGCCCAGTGCTCGAGATGGTGGCCATGTTTGGGTTGCCCAGTTTCTTTCCCTTCAAAGAAGGTCTTTCCTTGCATCTCAGCTGATTGTTTCGTTTGGACACCCTGAGGAGGAGTTGATTCTTGAAAAATAAAGTCGAGGTCAACCAACTTGGCTTCTTGGAAAAACAACAAAAACCAAAAACAACTCCTCGCCCAGCTTCCAGCTTCCAGTTTTGCCCACTTCGGCCGCGCTGCCAGGACTGGGGTGGCTGGGGCGTGCCGAGCACCACCACTCCGGAGTGGCAGGGCCAGCTGAAGGAGCTCCGGGAGGCCTTTCGATCCGCTCGATCCGCTCGATCCGGTGGATCCGGTCGGCTGGGGAAATACTGATGGATAGAATCTAGAATCCACGGAAACTACTGTTTCTTGATATTTTACAGGGGAATAATAGGCATTTTGTGTGGCGGTGAGGGATTTTGTGTTCCCTTTTTGGGTTTCTGTTGCAATACGAGAAGGCCAATGCAAGGAGGTTGTTTGGAGCGTTGAGCTTCAGGCTGTGGAGCGTCTCTCTCACCAGACGGACGACCGCTTTTCGTCCGGAACCACGGTGAGACGAGCTTGTAGCTCGGGTTCGCGTCCGCGCTGAAAACCAAGTCGTGAAACGAGCAGACGGCCGACGGATCTGGAGATTTCGCCCATGAACTTACTTGGGGATTCCTTATATATCTCCAATTGTGAATAGTAGTCACAAGATTTGCATGAGGCCCATTCCAAGTTAATGGATCACTTGGCACTTGCGAGGAGTCTGCTTGTTGGATACCTTCTTCGGGGGCAGGGTCATGTGGGGACTTTTGTTGTGCAAACCCACTCAAGAAGTGTTTGTCTGCAAAGCGGGGGTGCCTGTTTTGTTTTGGCTTCCCATGAGCAAATTGCTCCACAATAGAGGGGGCATCAATCATCAATCCTTTTGAGAACCCTTGTGGGCCATCCGCTCGAGAAGTTGTGAGGATTTGAAGCCGGTGCTTTCCTGGGGTGGGTCCAGAGTGTTTCTTGGCGCTTGCCAGCAAGCCGATCGCCCAAGCTCGGTGCCATTTTCAAGTTCCTTTCAGGCGGCGTCAAGGTGCAACAAAGGGGCGGGGCTGGCGTAGAGCCAAAGAGCAATTCTTTGGCGACGCACGGCCAAGGTCCTTGATGAAGCCTGGTAGAGGTGCCACGGCTGGCTGGGGGGGGGTGATATGTCCCTTCGCAGGTGGACCTTTCCAATTCTGAATAGAAAGGGCTCTCTCTTCAAGGCCCCTGTCCACTTCGGTGCGATGTTTGTTTTTCAGGGGAACTTTTTTTTTGTTTCTTCTTCTCCTTTTGGATTCCAACCGAAACATGAGATGGGAGCATGCATCATTTGACGGCCAGCAAGTTTTATACCCGGGTTCCATTTCAGCACTGCGCCATGCTTGATGGTTTCAGTTTCAGCATCACTTTTTGAAGTCATTCAATCTGAGTCCTATGATGCTGGGAGGATGCTTAAAAGAGGACAGTTGAAACGTTGAAGGAGACGAGAACTCCTGTCTTGTGGGGGTTTCCTCCGCCTGACCTACGGAGCTGGCTGGGCACATTCGGAGAGTGGGCTTGAATGTTGGGCTGGATCTTTACGTTCTTGGAATGTGTTTTTCCCATCAAAGCGGCAAAATCTGTCTGCTTTTGCGCTTCCAATGCCCCATTGTACTAGGCAGTGCGCCAAGCTTTTGCCAATTTAAATCACACGCATCCGGGGTTGGGCTTCTTTGCCAAAGGCGCGTTGTAGCATGTAACTCGATCCAATCAAAGGGCAGTTCCCCTTCTCAGACATTTGTTGCAGTGCTCCAGCTGGTTCTTTGCGGGAGCTTTTCGGTCCCCCAGGCGGAAGGTTGTTAGGAGAGCTCCAAATGAAAGTCCATTTTTTGTGGGAGCGGGAGGGATTGCTGCCTGCAGCTGTTTGGCATCGAACGAGCTTGGGGAGATTCCATAGGGGCCAGCCACGCCTGAATTGATTGATTGGTTCCAGGTGGGTGTGGCTCAAAATTGAAGAGCTGGGGTTGCGCAGGTTCCAAAGATGTGTACCACTTTTTGAGCCACAGCCAGGTGTTTGGCTGCCTTTCTGGTTTCCCATTTAGTTTCCATGCGACACCCTCCGGCTCAGCAGGTCCAGAGCAAGCAACTAGAGCCCTGAACCGGGGTAGCTCTTTGCGACCTTTCGAAGGCTGCGCCTGCGAGCCATGGGGCGCAACAACGGGTGCGTGCTGAGCAGCCGCTGGCCTGCACGGTGTGTTCACTTCTCCGCCCCCTTCTTCTTTTTCAGCGAGAGGGGTTCGGGTCTGCATCCGGGAGGGGCCCCCCCTTTAGAATTCGAAGAAGCATCCTTTTTCGGGGCGGGGACCAACCTCGCTTCAGGGAAGACTGTTTCAAAGGCATAGGTGTCCTTTTTTGGTTGTTTTTGTAGAACAAATAGATGGCCCTGGTTTATCTGGTGGTTTAATCATCTACCAGGGCCATCTATTTCCCCCAAAAGGACACCTACGTTCAAAGGGTGCACCTCTCATAGAAATGGACATTGCCGTCCAGAGTCCTGAATAGCTGGGGCTGGAGCCCATTGAGTTGGCCTTGAGTTGCCCCTTGCTACAAATTTTGTGTGCGGCCCGTCGGAATTCGTACCTTTCTCCGTCTAGTGCTGGCGAATTGCTTAGCCGTGGCTTGCTTGATGGCTGAAGATGCTCTTCGCTGTTGCAGCCCATCAGGCACCGCTTCTGTTGGGGTAGCGTGTCACCCATTCCAACGGCAAATCTTCCCTCTCACAGGGTTGCTTATGTAAGACTTGGGAGGACGTAGAAGGAATTTTGGAGGGGAAATGGGCGACATCCAGTGATAAATCAGCGAGTCCTCTTTTTTTTGGGGACCTGGCAAATCCATCAGCCCCACCCATCCCAACCAATTCCCAGTGGATGAGTCTCCTCTACAGCCTCCAAAAAAAGAGTCTCCATCTTTTAGGTGGCGGCGCCCACAAGCCGCCGGGACTGTTGTCACTTTTCAGGCTTGGTTTTGCTGCCACGTCTCTTTGTACCGATAGGCTTGCACGTGCAGTCATAGGTGTCGGTGTTACCCAGATGTCGACTCCGACTAGCAGCTTTGACACTGCTGCAAAGTGCACAAGTCATGGCGGGCGCGACAAGCGCAGCGGCTAGACTGGGTTCAGGTTTACCTGTTGTTGGGCCGGACAACCTGTAAGCGCTCAGATGGTAAGAGCCCACGCTCAAGTGCACCCGTCCATGCCCACAGATAGTAAAAACCCACCCTCAAGTGCACCCGCCCCTCAATGCATCCATGCCCACAGATGGTAAGAACCCACACTCAAGTGCACCCGCCCCTCAATGCATCCATGCCCACAGATGGTAAGAACCCACGCTCAAGTGCACCCGCCCCTCAATGCATCCATGCCCACAGATGGTAAGACACCACGCTCAATTGCACCCGCTCATCAATGCATCCATGCCCACAGATGGTAAGACACCACGCTCAAGTGCACCCACTCATCAATGCATCCATGCCCACAGATGGTAAGAACCACGCTCAAGTGCACCCGCGCCTCAATGAATCCATGCCCACAGATGGTAAGAACCCAGCCTCAAGTGCACCCGCCCCTCAATGCATCCATGCCCACAGGTGGTAAGAACCCACGCTCAATTGCACCCACTCCGCAATACATCCATGCTCACAGATGGAAAGAACCCACGCTCAAGTGCCGACAAACACACAAGAAGTGGGCTTGTGGAAGTAGAACGAAAGTTTGGATCAGCCTTTTTGGTGAGAAAAGGCGTTTCGCCTAGACGAAATGCTGGCCGATGCCCTTTTGGGGCGTGCTCGTGCGGTTTTGAGGACATTGCAAAGGCAACGTTTTCATTCAGGTTGTCAAAACCCTGCGTTTTTTTTGTGGTTTGCTTTCAAGAGACGTTCAGAAACCCTCGAAAGACTTGTCAGCAGCGCTGGCGGCCTACAGGCGCCGTTGCCATGATTTAGGGCTTGGCGTCGGCAACATCGACTCCAAGTCTCCATGGCCCAATCCCAAACCCCCTTCCTTATTTGAGCCAGCGAGCGCAGCTCACAGGCAAGGCGAGCTTTGGTGCCGGGCTATGGAAGCCGGGCTATTTCGCCGGCACCCCAGGGCGCGCTCAGTGGCTCCACCTGTTCGATCAGGGCATTTTTCCTGGCATCCGTTTTTTTGAGGGATCTGGCTTCTTTTTTTTGTTGTTGTGGGGGGTTGTTTTTTGGGAATATGTGGCTAAGACTTGGAGCACTTGGAGCCTATACTGGCAAGGAGGGAGAATGCATGCCCACATGGGTTTCTGAGTCCCAAGGCATAAATTTTCAATTCAACATTTACACAGATGTTGCTCTTTTTCTTTCACACTTTTGTCTGGTCTGATTTTCTGATGTCTGATGTTCAAATGTTTCCCTTTGTGAAGCCCAGAAAGTCCACCCTCGAGGCGCTTCAGAATCCCAAGCGCGCACTTATGTCGGACACCTTGTGCTTCCAACAGTTCACTGCGTCAAGCTTCTGTTTGGTGAGCCACTGGCTCAAAACCCCGGTAGATGAAGGCTAAGGGGCGGTCCCAGCTGGAAATAGTTGCAGATATCCGCCTAAATCTGTACATGGTTCGGATCCTTTCCATTTTTGTACCAGGTTTTGATTGTGAGTCAGGTCCTGAGGCAACGCCTGCCTCCCTCCAGAAAGCTCATCACATGTTCCAACACTCCATGGGATTTCGGGGGGCTATGGGTGCTTCTCAACAAATTGTTCGGCCACCTGGGATTGGCGTCCGCCATGGTTTCTCCTTGAAACCGTAGCAAGGCACAATTGTTTTGAGACTCTCCCCGCGATGAAGCGGTCCTTTGCATGGGATGGCCATCAGGGAAACAAAAAAAGATAATTACAGTTTTTTCCCACGGCAAAAAGTTGATCAACCCATCCACCTGGATTTCCTTTTTGCCGCACGCTCGAGACGTGGATCAATTTTGTTAGGTGGGCGACAGCCATTGGAAGGCCGACACCTCCAAGGAGCCACTCGGTGGGGACAAGTGGCGCCAGCCGTTGCCAGGGCATTCGCTTCAGAGGCTCTCTCTAGCATCAGCTTCCCCTCCCTGTTTGGTCCAACCAAACCACCAATTTACGGGGAAGCTGATCTAGGAAGTTGCGCGGCTTTTGCTTAGGTTTTTCATTAGTATTTTTTTGTTGGGGGGAATGATCAACAACACTGGTTGCCAGCATTTCAGACTGGTAAGTAAGTTCTGCATGTTGAGTTCAAGAGATAGGTTGTGCCTGATTCCCCGAACGGCACCTGGACAACCGTTTTCCCGAGAACCCCCTTTTCAGGTTCTGCTCTTTTTCGGTCGGGTAAACCGTCTCAGCAAAAACTTCCCGGAACTTGCCCGGGACCCCACCCAAAAGCGCCCCAAACCCTCGATCAAATCCAAGGCGCTGAAAGAAGGAAAGGAGGAAGCAGGAATGGCCCTGGGAGTGCCAATGGGATATCCCGACATCCCCGTTCCAATGCCCAACGGAAGCGGACACTCTCTTGAGGCCCCTCCACTTCCACTTGGTGGATTCATTTGCTTATCCTCAGCTCTGGGCGAATGTGTGGCAGGCACCTCCTGAAAGTGAAGCGACAGCCCTGAAAGGGCTTTGGCTGGTTCGTGTAGCAAGGGTACTCAAACGGAATTTTGTATAGCGTTAGAAAGAAAAAAAGTAAAAATAATTGAGAATGTTTGCACGAAGGCTTTCAAATCCGCATGTGGCTCACCATGAGCTTTTTACATGCCTGGCCCGCTCGCAGCGCGCTGGGCCCAAGATTTCTCTTTGTGCGTGCCCGCACAGGCTGGCCGCAAAGAGTGCACGCGGTCCGCTAAGTTGGTAGCGCAGCCCTCCTTGGAGGGCCCGAGCCATCGTCGATCCTGGACCTCGCCCTGGCATGGGTTCTTCTGGCTTTGATTTGGGCATGCCACATGTGAGCAGTCTCTTGCCAGAGCAGAGGATGTTCGGTGCGATGCCTACACCTTCACGGGCATCAGCACCTGGACCTGACCTTCATGACCTTGCGAGGGATGATGACCTCCGATGCGTGACTCGTCTACCGAGCCCTACGTTCGTGAGGTATTTGGCGGAGTATGGAGCTTTACCCCTCAAGGGTTTCCCATCCTGATCCTCGAAGACACCGGGCGCAGCAACCATACATCCTCATGGTCCACCACGGCCAGTAGCTAACCCCAGCCGCCTTGACGCGCCCGTCAACGGCCTGCTGCAGGTGTTCAGGCCAGCCATGGACCCCCTGATTCGACTTCCGAGAGTGGGCTGAGTGAACGAGGCGAGAGTGAGGCTCCCACGAATGACCCAGTCGTGGGCCCCGACCACCTCGACGCCGACGCTGACGGCAATCGCCCATCTTGACCCACCTGGAGAACCCGAGCAGCTAGACCTAGATGAACAACTTCCAGATCCTTGGGATGAGTTGAAGCCTTCACGCCTGTCTACCTCTTCGAGCTGGAATATCTTGAAGGGCCAGTCAAGGGCGTGAAGTACCACGGAGGGACTCCCCCAAATCCTCCGGCATGATATCACAAGGGTGACCTCCGTGCCTTCGCCAGCTGAAGGAGACGGGCATCCTTCTGTACAACGCCCTCACAGGAGAACTGGAAGAAGAACTGGAGGACGCTGACATCAGCCAGATCTACAACCCCAAAAGGGTGGAGTTCATCCTCAACACCCTCAGCCGCGCCATCGAGACACGCTCCGTCCACCTTAAGAGGAAGCTCTTGGCCGACTACGAGCACCTGTGTTGCCACAACGGCGAAGGAATGCGGAGCTTCATCAACCGCCATCAGCGGTCTGAGCGGGCACTCCTCAGCGTCAACATCATGTGGAGATGCAACGTCAAGTGCTCATTGGAACAATGCAGTCCCTCGACACGGTCAAGGATGCCTTGTTTTTTCAGTATCCCGACCGTCGGGCTGCACCACCTCTTTTTGAACAGCGTCATGGAGCTCCACTTCGACGGCAACCTCCAGCAGTACCACACCGGCGGGAGCGTACCCGAAGACGAGACCAACGGCAACAGCCCCTCGACGACAAGTTTAAACGAGACCAGCGCCTACGTGCTGACCGACCCCAACAATCAGTGCGCCCACAGGTACTTCCGGAGATCTGGCAACCGGCACGGCAAGTACGCCCAATGCCAGGGGAGGTTTTTACTCCGACCTCGCGCTCATCACCATTGCCACTGCCTTCCTCAACAAATGTCCTGGATTCGTCCTGGAGGACCCACCTGCAGGACGACGCACCACCACTTCCTCTTCAAGACCACCGCCAGATGCCTTTGCCAACGCAGCAACGACAAGCTTCGACCTCCTCCAAGGCCAAGTTCGATTGGGAGAACGCCGACGGGTAGCTGGAAATCTTAAGCAAGCAGCCCAGGTTCTCACCGTGGAGCAGAACGTCTACGGCGACCTCCCGAGCAGCATGGACAACAAGTCCAAGATCGACGTGATGGAGATGTTTGCCCGCGCAGCGGAAATCACGCACAGGGCACCTTCCTTCGGCTTGAAGTCATTGCAGCCCTTCGACTTCGAGTATGGACTGGACCTCGGCCTTGAGGAGCACCAACAGACTTGGGCCGATGCCCAAAGGAAGTTTAAGCCCCTGGTCATCCTCACCGGCATCAAGTGCACCAAGTGGATCATCATGAGCGAGAATATGAGCTACCTTGGCAGAGGTAGAATGGATGAGCTGCAGGAATTGCGAGCAGCCGAGAGACCACTCGTGACCTTCACCACGGACGCATGTTGGCAACAGCCCGGCCCCAAGCCGACTATGGGAGCTACCCGAGGTGCACGAGCTCATGATGCACCCGGAGGTCTACGTGGTTCGTGGACATGCCGGAGCGAATGGAGGGACTACGAGCACCGGCGAGCTCATGAAGAAAACTTTCCAGTGGGTCACCAACTCTAAGGAGCTCACAGATTCAGTCTCGGCCAAACTTGGAAGTTAGATGCTCTACTACTGCAAGCCGCTTTTGGGCAAGGAACTTCGCCAGAGCGCCAAGTACCCCGACGCCTTGGTCAAGAGCATTCTTCAGGCAGTGCGGGTGGAAGCCCAAAGGCGGTGCCCCCAACGCTTCTTGAAGGCCAACGAGGTCTACGTTGCAGAGCCTGTGGAGGACCCCGCAGCCTGGGCAGAAGTTTTGCGTCTGGCACAACGAGCATTAGTGTCAGATTCAACTCGCGGCTACAACGTCCCAGATGACGACAAGATCTACCACATCGTCAAGCAGCTCGTCCCATGGGACATAGTTCGAGTGCAGATTAGCCGATGCCCTGTCCAACGCCGCCTTCCCAGAGACATCAGCTACACCCACCGTGGAGCAGTCTTGCAGTACCAGGACGGGGGCATCGAAGTGGAACATGAGGCGCTCGACGGACTTCACTTTCCGAAGCAGCGCTTCCGGAAGGCCGTTGCTTGTGGAGTGTTCTGGTATGGACACGCCGATCCTCAAGCATTACCGCCTGAACCACCAGAGCAACAGCCACAGCCACCTCAAGAACTACAACCTGAGCAGCAATCACCTCCACAGCCACAAGAGCCACTGTATGGCAGCACTTGCACGCATCCACCTCAACCTGGGACACCCTAGTGAACGTGAACTCATTCGACTTCTGGCGTGGCAAGGGGCGATCAGTAAGCACTTCCTCACGGCCGTCAAGCACATGGTTTGTGCCTCTTACCAACGCACCAAAATGCCGAAGAAAGCAAGACCTTCGGCGATGCCTACATCCAACCTTGGGCAGTTCAACGACTGCATTCAGTCAGACGTCTTTTACTGCAGGGACGTCATGGGTGTCAACTACGCCGTGGTCGGCATAGTGGACCAGCCGACACTTTCCCAGACAATGGTGGACGCCTTCCAGGCACTTTGGCTTCGCCCCTATGGGTTTCCGCTTGAGGTCCGTGTGGATCCGGCAGGATACGATGCTGCTTTCCGCACCTTCATGGAAAAGCATGGCGTCCACGTCATACCTGCCAAGGCCCATTGGAGGATGCCTTGGAGGGCGCCGTGCACGCCATCAACAGCATGACCTGCACCCATGGCAGACCTGCCTACATGGCCGTTTTCGGCCAGATTCCTCGCCTTCCTAGTGGACTCTTGGAAGCGACCGCAGCGTACCAACGTGGAGCCCTTGCCGGGAGCCATGAGACCTGACGTTCTACGTGCCGAAGCCGTGAAGGCTATCGCAGAGATCAACGTCTCTCAGGCACGTCGTCGGGCACTGCTTCGCAAGACAGCAGCGTCTCCCAAGGACTTGCAGATCGAGCCAGGCCAGAACTGTGCGTACTGGAGATGGCAGATCCAAGTCGACCAAGAAGCGTGGTGGATGGGTCGTGGCCAGATTTCCAGCCAACGACCCAGACGGTATGGCTCCATTCCGGCAACACCAGCATTCAGGTGTCACTTGAGGTCAGCTCACGGATTTGAGAACTGGCAGCCGTCGCGAGAGGACATTGCCGCCATCAAGGACGGAGCGACCAGCATCCAGAAGGATCTCTGGGAAGACCACCGTGCTGATGGTCCTCCTCGAGATGAAGATGAATACGACTACGACCTTGAGGTCGAGATGCCACAACCTCTCGCACTACCACTTGCCGCACCTTCCACTGAGCAGCAGCAACCGGCGGCATCACAACAACAGCATCAAGACACACAGACCACACCGCGGCCACAGCCAGCACAGCAACACAACACCAGCATGGAGTACCACCAGCATACCACCACCAATGTCAACACAGGCGACCTACACCTTTCAGTGTCGCAATCAGCGCCACTACAGCAGCAAGCAAGCACTTCCCGTTTCGGGATGACACGACAAGACCGGGCACAATATGTGCCACTACGACCCGGTCGAGGCAGATCACGCACACCCTCACGAGAACTTGCACCAGCATCGCATCACACCACCGGCGGCGCAAGCACACCAACAGCAGTTGCAGCATTTCCCACGCCATCACAGGCACAGCAACAGCACCTCGACATTGGAGAAATGGCGCCTGTAACACCTCCCAAACTACAAGCAGCAGACTACATCACACCTACAGCATCACAGGCGGCCAGCAACAGCAACCCTCAACCACCGGCGTCCGGTGATACCACACCACAACTTCCGGAACTGGTGGACCTTACCGCCGATGAACAGCAGCAGCCACAAGCACCCACAGATCCTTACCAACACATGGAGTTGCAAGAGCAGCAACCTCCCACATCGGTGGAGCTACCATACGGCTTGGAGCCTCCACCATACAATCTGATCAGCCCACCCTCCAAATCCCAGCCCAACCTTTGCAGGTACAGCAGCAGCCGTGCTGCAACGTGAAGGATATCCGGTCCTAGTCACGGACCTGGCAGGACCCAGCAGAGCGCATGCCGACCAGAAAGGAAGCCAAAGCCTTGAATCGAGAGATCCCCTGGAGGCAGATCCTGAGCATGCCCAAGGAGAAGATCCAAGCCTTTATCGACTCCGCCATCAAGGAGGAGAACGGCTGGAAGACTTGGGGATCAGTTGAGCCAGTTCACGAGGCCGAGGCCAAGGCCATTATGACAGACCCCAAGAGGCGGCGGCGGGTTTTGAAGAGCAGAGCTTGCTACCACAACAAGAGCCGCGATCCGTCTAAGCCCATCGCGAAGACGCGAGTCGTTGCCCTCGACCTTTACAAGATCAACCGAGATGCTCCGACACCTTCCAGGACGTCAGAGTACCTTCTGCTTAGCATCTACGCAGCCGGTGTGAATGGCGTCTTTCAGAACGAGGCCCTTGGGAGCTCTGGTCAGGAGACGTCAGCACCGCGTTCTTGCAGGGGCTTTGCGAAGACAGAGACGAACCGTTTGGCCAACAAGGGCAAGGAGACAGCCACAGCAGACCTGGCGACTCTCTACAGCGCGATCGGCTGCGCCAAGGAGACCTCCAAGCAGGGATTGGTGTTCCAGGACGTGCCCATCAATAAGGCGACCGTGGTCTGGGCCAACGCGGTCAATTGCAGCTCCCAGCAGGGTGTTTTGACCTTGCTGACGACACCGCACTGCTCCCAGGTTACCGCCAAGGCAAACTTGGTAGACTGGAAGTCAAACCGATCGGCTCGTGTTTGCCGCTCGACCTTGGCTGCAGAAGCAATGGCTTGCGACGACAGCGTCGACCGGGCTTACTTCACCAACATCATACTCTACGAGTTGCTTCATGCCGAGAAGGCGCATCGCAGGTTACAGACAGCCGCTCGCTGTTTGATGGAATCGCTGCAGAGAACCCCAGGGTTTGTGAGAAACGTACCCTGGTCAGCATCCGCAGCATCCAGGAGTACATCAATTTCGACACTTGCTTCTGGGTGCCGACACATTAGCAGTGGGCCGACGGTTTGACAAAGGTCACTTCCACCTTGCGTAAGACCTTCAGCGACTGGCTCCGGAACCCGTACATCGTCTTGAAGGAGTCTGAAAAGAAAAGCACTCCTGAGCGCCGGGCCTTTCCCAACACAGAATTGGGAGTGAGAATGTTTGCACGAAGGCTTTGAAGGCCCTTGCAGGTTCATTGCAAATCCGCATGTGGCTCACCATGAGCTTTTCACATGCCTGGCCCGCTCGCAGCGCGCGCTGGGCCCCAGATTTCTCTTTGTGCGTGCCCGCACAGATCCGCACCAGTGGCTGGCCGCAAAGAGTGCACGCGGTCCGCGAAGAAGAATAACATCACCAAACATACGATATGATAAGCATGACACGAATCACGATAACAATAAACATAGTACTGACTATAATCTAAGTATGCATAATTTAACAATAGCACTGATCATACTGATGAGAACAAATAGAGCTATATATAAATGCATAATGATATCTTGAAGGTACTCTTCCTTTCCTCCCATTTTGCTTTGGGCCACGGGCGCGGTCATTTGGCCTTGCATTGGAAGGGTGCGGGCTGCAACATCACTTCGTGCACACCTCTTCCGTTTTTTTTTTGGGGGTGGGGGGGGGGACCCAGCAGGCAACGTTGAGGTATGGGACGGGATGTTCCGATGCTGAGGCTTCCAGTGTCCATGACGCCGGAAGGGGTCGACACCTCAGGGTGGAAGGGGTTCAGGGGGAGCACTGGTCAAAACCACACCCCGCTTGGCTGGCTTGAAAGGGGCAGCAAGGGTGAAACTGCCAGTCGGGTCGCCAACTTGAAGACACACACACACACACATATATATATATATATGAAGATAGATGGATAGATAGAAAGATATAAATATATATATATATATATATATATACATTGCTTTGGGGGGGGGGGATGGGATCGGATGGCCAACCAACGTCTCCAACGCAAAGCTTCCTGTTCAGGAAGCCCTGGCCAGACGGAGGCCCTTTTGTTCCTTCTACCGCCTGGAGCCTGAAAAGGACAGGCCCCCACCCCAACAGATGGGATTTCTTAGAAAGTCGTGACCTCTTTCCTTCAGGTGTCCAGCCAAGAGGCCTTGGACGTGGTGAAAGTGGTCACCGTGGAGCTGGGCGCGGGGCCCCGGGTTTGGATGGGTTTGGGGATTCGAAGGCCTAGTTCTTGCCACGCCCGGCCTCCAAACCACCTATAAAAACCACCAATTCGAGGGAAGATGAGGCAGGTGGGGCATTGAATCTCTGTTTTAAGTTTTCATTGCCAGATTTAGCCAACCTGTTGTCCTTTCCGTTTGGGCCTTTCCTCCATTTCCCACTTTCACCCAGCAAAAAGTCAACCAATTGCAGGGGCCAAGTTGTGCTATTTCTTCTAGAAAGCCGCAGGATGCGACGTGTTCTTTCCAGACTGTTCCCAGGATTTCTTTAGTTTTGGGAGGTCACTTTCAGAATGGTGGCCCCTCCCAAAAAAAGTCACCATCATGAGCCTAGTCAGAAAAGTTTCTACAACCACGAGCCATGAAGATGGGTTGCCACCATTTTCCTTAGGTGGCTCCGCGGGTAACCTTGGTTTTCTGCGCTCTGTTGCTCCGAGTGCCTCACTGTGCAGCCCACAGTGTTTTCCCGGTTCCCTCTTGTCTCACGAACGACTTGCTCTCAGGGAATGAGAAATGGAATGACCCGAAGATAAAGCATCCAACTGGTGGTTTCCAAGGGGACCAAAGCCGCCCTATCGCAGCAAGACGCAGGCCTTGGGCGCTCCAGCCGAAATCCAGCCGCTTTGTGCGGACGAACTGTTCGCGGATAGTTCGCAGAGGGGAGGCTGAATGAAGCTTCTATGAACTAAGGGATGCCCTTCAAAGAAACATAGGGGCTTTTGGATTGCTCATGTACCAACATGAGGCAACCTCCTGGGAGCTTTGTCTGAGCACGCCTTGCATGTACCTGTTGGGTAATTCGCCCACGAAAGCTGGCATTTTTGTTCATATCTCTCTCTCTCTCTCTCTGTCTCTGCCTGGGTTGGCAAAGACAAAAGGGGTACGTACAGCCTGTGCCTGAGAAATCTTTGTTTAACTTTTTGAGGACCAAATATGGGCCAAAATTAAACCAGCCGAGGTAGAAAGTTCCCCAAAAGTGAGATTTGCACATTTATCGATCGGATCACAATAGAGGACCCCCCTAAAATGAACCCTAAACCAACCCAAAAAAAAAACGTGTTTTCTTCAACCCGAAAAGCTTCACGGCCAACCACAAAAAGCGTGCCCCATCCAAAAATAAAAGCTTCAAAAGCCAACCGCAGAAAGCAGCGCGCCCTCCAAATCAGTGCCAACCCCCCCCCCCCCCAACCGAACGGTTCCTTCCGGTTCGAGACCCGTGAAATCCGCTCGGGCCGGTCCGAGCGGGTCCTCGGGCGGAGGCGACAGCTCGGAGGAAGTGGAGCGAGATGCCCAGGTCGCCGGTGAGCGTTGCGGGCTTGCTGCAGGTGGCTTTGATTCTTTTGTTTCTTGGTTGTTTTTTTTTTTTTTTTTTTTTTTTCTTATATTTTTCTTTGGTTTGGGGGGGGGCTTTCTTTTTTTTTTTGTTTTTGTTGGGGGGGGGGGTCTTTTGTTTTCTTTTGGTTTGGGGGGGGGGGAGGAGAAAAAAAGGGTGAAACAGGGAAACCAAAGGGACAGCCACCAAATTGGAGGGGCACACCCCTAAGAAAAGACACCCATGCCTAGTCTTTGAGACCAGATCGCCCCATGGACCTTTGGGAGCCGCTGGCGTTTCCATTGAAACCTAGAGGTGATCGACCTTTGTTCGCAGGGCTTGCAGCCCAGGGCAGCCACGCAGTTTCCGTTTTGTTGGAACCGCCTGCGGCCGCCTGCGAGGTTGCTTTTGGCCTTTTTGTTGGGGAGCCGGTTGGAGCCAAAAGCAGGCTGTTTTGGGCCACGGTGCGGTTTTTTGGGGCCCTGGTGGGTTTGAGACAGCGCAGCTAGATGTGGAGCCCTTGTGACACCCTGGTTCTGGCGGTCTGGAATTTGGAAAGTGCTCGTCCGCCCCAGCTGGAGAGGAGAGTGATTGGAGTTGCTTTTTTTTCTCGTTTTCTTTTTGGGGGGGGGGGATAGGCAAACACTTTCAATGACAGGTTGGGACCTTTAGAAGTGGTAGCGGGTTTTAGTTTGGAGGCATGCAACTCTTTTCCCAAACTGGTTTTTGCTGCAGCAATAAGATAAACTGGCCCCCGGATTGATGCACTTTTGCGGATTTTTAGGGCGGTGTCGCAGTGAAGTGATTTGGTTTCCCTCAAAGTCGAACGGACGCCGATTTCATCAACCACATTGTTTTCAAAAAATCTGCTTCAAAATCTGAACCTTAGGGTGGTTTCTGGTTTGCGACCTCGAACTCGAAATCATCTATGAACAAGTTGATGTCCAAAACCCTTGCGTACGTGTTTAGTACCAGCTGTGTCATATCGACCTGTGCGTAAGCGATATCTCCGCTTGCGTAAGGTGGCGTAAGCAGCTGGCACAAGCAACAACACCTCCACGTTCCACGTGCGTCTTTTAAGCCAAAGCATGCGTTGTGTAAGGCATGCGAAAGCTCGGGCGTAAGCAACAAGATACGTCATGGCTATGTTCCATGGTGATGAATTCTTCGTTTCATTGTGGAACCAGAGGTTTGTCAAACGGTGCTCAGGGGTTCAAGCCCGGCTCACCGGGGGCATCTCCTTGGTTGACGAACATTGGGTGCAGATCCTGGTTTATTCCTTTGGTCCCAGTGGGCGCGAGGGCATATCCCATTTTTCCGTTTGATATGTTGGTCCAGGTGAGACGAATGAAACCGTCCTTGTTTATTCCGTTTGACCCTTGAAAGTGCATGGCACAATTCCATCACTTTGGTTTAGGGCCAGCTTTTGTCCCGTCAGTCGGCCCAACCACTAGCATCCAGGCGCTCGCTTGCCTTTGAGCCAAGCCTTTGGGTTGAAGAAATGAACCCACCCTGGGCCGCTGGGCCCCTGGGCCTTGAAAGAGGAAGCGGCCGGCTCCGAACAGCGGCCACCCCGCCGCGGCCACCGCTCAAACAAGGCCAGGCCGAGACCAAACTCGTCGCGCGATGCGAGCGGACTCCGAGGCTGGGCCCGTTTGGCCCCAAGGTCCTGTCCTGGGACGGCAGCGACTCCTGGCCAGAGACTCAGCCTCACGGCGAATCCCCCAGTGCCCTTCCCTCCCCTTTTTCGGCAGAGGGTTCCCCTACTAAAATCGACTACAGAAAAAAAGTTGGTAGCCTTGTTCTAACCTCTCAAAATTTGGAGGACCTAGGTGACGTTCTAGGCCTTTTGGGCCGAGCACTATGTCGTATGGGATGATCATATGATTTGTGGCCGTTTTTGGCGAGTCCGCGGAAGCCGGGGAGTCTCGGCTTCGGGTGTTCGGGCCTTCGGGCCTTCGGGCGAAAGGTGCAATGCTTGGATGCTTTCTTGCCCAAACGCGGCGTCTCCAGAGTGCTTGAGTGCTTGAGTGCTTGAGTGCTCGATTTGTCGCGTACCGCGGCTGAAAGCTATAAACCATCAGGTCATGAGTTTCAGTAGTTGGCGAGGAGATCACGTAGAGTACATTTTCGACGTCTTTTGATTCTGTCCACCAGAGGGCCCATTCCGAATCAACAATTGAGAGAGCTGTTTTTTTTTTTCTTTTCCTCTTCCGTTTTTTTCTTCTTCTTTTTTTTCTCCGCAGAGCTGGCAGAGCCATGGTGGCCCCATGCGTATCTGATTGGGGAGGGCCCTCCTGACAAGGTGCGGAGAGGATTTGAGGATTTGACACCACTTTGGTTGGCACTTCGGGGGATGGGGTGGCAAGGGCGTGTGTGGCACGCTTTCGGGACTTGGTTTTGGCCAGTGTTTTGCCCGTGTAGTAGAAAGACACCTAGACCAAAAACAAAACAAAAAAGGTAACGAGCTCACCCGGAGCCATGCAAAATGATGCAAAGCGCAAGACCCTGGAAGGATCCCCTTTCCAGGACACCAAGAAGCATCTGAAACTCGGTTGCGAAGGTGCGGTTTCCAGGAGAGCAGCGCCCGGAATCTGGGAGGGCGCATCTTTTTTGTAGATGAGGCCCATGACCAGCTTTGTACAGCCAAATCTCAATGGGTTTCAGGCGCTGCTCAAATGAACATAACAAAGCACCCAACGGTGGCTGTTGCGCGTCTACCATGCGTCCACGGTGCAAAATACAAACACTGCTTTCCTGGTGCGGTATCATGCTTGTACCGCAGCCGTTCAGGGGTCAAAACCACATGGCTGTGGCTCAAAATTAAACAGGAGGGGTTATGCAGGGTTTAGTCCATGTTTCCACTTACCAGGGTTCCATTTGGCACCGGTTTCTTGAGCCACAGCCACATGTCTCACAGACCCTACTGATCCCCACGTTGATCCGCAAGTTTGATTTCCCTCACAGCCATCCGAACCAAGAGCTTGGACGCCCTTTGGGGCGCCAGCTGGCTCTTTGCGTTCAAACTTCGGCGCCGTTTTTTTTTTCTTCTTTCTTCCTTTTTCTCGTCTTCTGGCGGTACAGGAAGCCAGAGGACGTTCGAACGTCCCATTTCCCCAGCGAACAGGTCGAAGTAAGGGTGCCAAGGTTGAGAAGCAAGCGGTTCAGATCTTTTTTCAGCGTCGGCATCTGATTTCCCACTCCCCGTGCTTGAAGTGCGTGAGCCATGACAGTGCTGGACAGTGTGGGCCAGGCATCCGCAACGTTTGCCTTTCAGAGTTCAGTCGGGGGGAAGGGTTTGGGCCAAATGGCCTCTCCCCCTGAACATCGGTGGGCGCCTTTTTCGTTGCCTCGCTGAGTCAAGACCCTCTGGATGCAACGGCAGAGAGAGAGAGAGAGAGAATCACTTTCTTTTTGGGGGGTTCGTTCTTTGGGTAGGTTTTTGTTTGGGGGTGCCAGACTTTCCAGGGCACGGAAGCTTCAACAGGAAGTCTGACCGGGTTTTGCAATGGAAACAAACCCGTTTCTCCGAAGGAAGGCCACCCATCCCCTTTGAAACTCAAGAGGTGAATGCTGAAAGGCGTCCCGAAAGCCGCAGTTTCGCGATGCCTCACCCACTTGTAGAAGTTCTTCCGGAGTT
This sequence comes from Effrenium voratum, assembly GCA_963377175.1. Classification (NCBI taxonomy): domain Eukaryota; class Dinophyceae; order Suessiales; family Symbiodiniaceae; genus Effrenium; species Effrenium voratum. Next base: position 58,256 of record CAUJNA010002557.1, read on the forward strand.
TCCCCTCTAGGTTCAGGCAAGCCGTTGGTAGGTTGGATTGGGATTTGAAGCCCTGACTTCCCTCACTCCAATCCAAACCAGAAGTTGCGCCCTTCGGGCCGACCAGTTTTTGTTGAGACGGCTCCATGTGATCAGCCCCGTGTCAGGGTTGCTGGGTTTGGATGCTTCCCGAATTTGGGCTTGAAGCCCATAATGGCAAGGGCTCCCCCTGGCGACGAGAAAGCGCACAACGGTTGCTCCGATCGTCTGGCCATTGCGCACGCGGCATTCCGGCCTTTCCACGAAAGCCATCAGCACATGCTGGGGGGACGCTTGGTACTCGATTTGCATACATAGATCATCTGGCCTACAAGCTGCGGAAGCCACACCCCAGCCTGAGCCAACCCCGAGGCGTTTTGGGATGTACCCCGAAAAAGAGGAAACATCACAAACTGGGGGATCCCTATGTTATAGAAACACCCGCATGGTATTGCCAGACGTATCCTATCATTTTAAGCTCTTTGCCCTTTTGGTTTTCCTGCAGTTCCCCTTTGCGCAAGCCAAGAGTCTTCACTCTTTGTTGGGGGATCTGATTCAAAATTCGGTCCCTCCGACCAAGTCCGTGTTTCTTTTTTCGGGCTTCCCTTCCTTTTTGTCTCTGCCCGGATACGCCTTGGGTGTGGGGCAGCTTGCAGGGAGGGTCAAAATGTGCTCCCGATGTGGTTGCTAACAGCCGCCCTGTGAAGGCTGGTGAGAGAGGAAAGGGATGGAAGAAGTTACTCAGCGCCAGGCTGTTGCGAAAGGCTTCTTCATCCAAGTTCTCAGGGTCTTCTGCAGTTCTTCCATTTGCTGAAACGAATATTTCTTCTTTTTCGATGTTTTAATCGGAATCGAGTTCACTGGACATGTTCTCACTTTTTTCCAGGGGGCGAACAACCAAAGGGAAGAGGCACGGCCCGGCCTCCAGTTTCTTTTTGCTTCCGAGCGGCCTGCAGTTTCCAGGTCTTAAAGCCAAAAGGAGTCGCTTCCGCACCCTGGAAGCGTGGGCTCCTCTCGCAGGCGGCCTCCAAGGCCGCCTCCGGCGTCGGCAGCGCCCTGGCCACGGCCCGGGACCGGGCCGGCTCCGCGGTGGCGGCCGCACCCGCCGCCGGGGATCCGCAGCCGCAGCCGTCGGAGGAAGCCAAGGAGTCCGGCAGGCGAAAGCGATGAGTGGCTCAAGACCGATTCGGGTAGATTCGGGTAGCATATCTTGTACGTCCCCCTGCTGGTTTTAAATGGAATCGATTTCACTACTGGGAAACGGGGCGAAAAAGCAAATGAGCCACAATCAAAACCCGGGTAGATGAAGGTTAGTAAGGGACAATCTCCCTGGCCATAAATAGCTGCGGATATCCGCCTTCTTAATTCTTGAAGCATGGTTCTGGTTCGGCCGTTGTAATACCGGGTTTTGATTATGACTCCAATGCTTCCCTTGTGGGCGGGTGGTTCCCAGCGGACTCCGGTTCAACTTTTGGCCTCTTTTAGTTGTCTTTTCTGGTTGGTTTGGTGTCGGGTTTCCGAATTTGAGCCGCTGGAAGTTAAACTTTTGGGAGGGATCTGAGGGCAGCCCAGTATTGGTGGTCTTGTCAGCTTGCGCCTTTTTCTTGGTAGGCTTGGTATGAGGAGCCCTGTAGGATACAAGACATCGCCAGGCAAAGGTTGCACACTTTGAAGCTGGGAAAAAGAAGGAGCGCAGGGAATCCGAGAGACACACCATTGAACCCAGGTCCTTTGAAGTGGGATCTCCTGTTCTTTGTCTCACGGAGTGCGACACATTTTTTGGTTTTTGCACCTGGCAAAACAAATGACGCGGCAAGGGTGCTCGAGGTCGGCTTTGTTCGTGCAGTTTTTTTCTGAGGGGCCAGTGAGGGTTCAAGGTGTTTAGGGTTTGGGATGGGGTAAGGTTTTGAGGGTGCGAGGTGTTTTCCAGGGTTTGAGGTGCTCGCTTGGGGGATTGGTGGGTTTTTGAAGGGTGAAGGCTACTTCGTATTTGAAGTTTGCCAAGGGGCCGATTGTGGATGAAGATTCCAACGAAGAATGTGGCGGTTGTTTAAAAACGCAGCGGCTGTCGACAGGACATTCAACCCTCCCCCCCCAAAAATAAAGATAACAATAAAACAAAAAGAACTTACATTTGGTGGGCGTGTGGCCAATGTCCTGCAAAAACTTCTGTAGCTGGCGTCTGCGTTTGGTTGAGGGCCACTTTCTTAGGAGCGCGATGCTTCGTGCTTTTCTAGGGGTTGTTTCCCCATTCATTCCAACCATCGTTCTTTTGGAAAATCAGCGTTTTCCCCAGGTTTCTGGAGGTTTTCTAGAAGGATCCCTGGAAAGACTAGGGGAGGTACTCGTAGAGCTTTGGCTACCGATCTTCGCAGGTACCAGGGCGTACGCCAGCACCTGGTGGACTTCTTTGAGGCTGGGGCAGAGGAAAAAACAAAACAGAAAAAAAAACGAACGGCAGGGCCGGGGCTTCGCGTTTTCAATGGCCCAATTGAACCTTTTGGAAACCTAGGGGTCCTAGTAGTGCCCCTTTTCTTTTTTGGGGGAGGGTTGCCCTACTACAATAGGCTACAGAGAAAAGTTGGTACCCTTTTTCTAACCTCTCTACTGGAGGACCTAGAAACAAATGGGTGTGCTTGTTTTTGTGAGGGTGCAGCGCATCACTAAGGCATCAAACCCTTTTGGATTTGATCTGCTTCTTTCAAGGAATCCTTCAAGGGATCCTTTAAGACTGGACCAAGTGGCTATGATTTTCGTGACTGCGCTGCGGCATCCTAGGCACTTCGGTATCTGAGACCATGAAAATCCCATAGCCTTTCTTGGAGCTAGGGGAATCATCTGAAACCAGTTCTGAACGGTGCGAAATGGATTTCGTCCACCAGTTTGCGGGGCTGACTCATGTCTACACTTGGTTTTCCTTCGGAAGCTAGAAATTGTGGGTGCCCTTTGCCGGGGGATGATTCGTTTCCTTTTGGCTGCGTCACCGGGGCCTTTTTTTCTTGGTAGCAGGCTATGTCAGGGCTCAGGATCAGTCCTTGCCCCGTGACTGGGTTGCTTCCTTTTTCCCCCTTTCTTTTCCGGGGGCTTCGTTTTCCTTCGCTTTCACATCAACCAGCAAAAGGAGAGAGAGAGAGAGAGAGAGAGAGAGAGAGCCCTTTTTCCCATGGGGTCTCTGGAACAAAGGTGGCCACTTTCTCAAGGCATGGTATGACAAGGCAACTGAGGTGAACATTGGTAAAGTACTGAATGGATGGATATGAATTCCAGTCCACTTGTTCCTCCCCCAGATTTTAAGTTTCTGCCTGGTGGTGAATTTGGCCGCAGCTCCGGGGCCACTCCTCCGGATCGGGCCACGCGGATTGCCGACTCGACGGATTCGTCGTGGGAGGAGCGGCGGATGGCCGTCGCGCACCTGCGGGAGGCGAGCCGTGGCGCGTGGGGGCTGCGAATCGCTGAAGCGCGCGTGGGGCGAGGTCCACCCTCATTGCAGGGCAAACCGGGGCATGCACCTGAAAATAAACAAATACACACATACACACACACACACACATACACACACACATATATATATATATATATTTAGATATATCCATACAGAGAGATAAGCAATTGAATAAGACACTAATCATCTAACTAACTAATTAACTAACTAACTACCTAACTAAATAAGTAAATGCATCAATACATACACAAGTAAAGAAATTGATAGATGAATAAATACGTCAACAAATAGATAGATACATTCATAACTAGATGAAGGTAACAGCGCTATATATATATATATATATATATATCTATGCACATAGAAGAAAGCACATCGCTATAGTTAATAATCAATTTAAGAACTAAACACATGAATAAATGAATCCATAAAAAAGCTACAACATGCATGAATGCACATATAAACAAGTAAACAAATAAATAAATAAATGGATAAATAAGTAAATCAATTCATACCTACGTACAAAGAAGAAACACATATATATATATATATATAAATGAATAGATACATAAATGAATAGATGGACACATAAATCAGTAAATAGATTGAACACCATATGGGCATACAGGATATATACACTCATGTATCCTATCGTTTTCAGGCCCCCCCCCCCCCAATCGCAGTATGGGCTAATAGCGACAAACAAGGCCTATTGGGGGTGTTCCTTTGGGTGCCTTCTTTTTTGGTTTTGGGTGTCCCCTGTTTGGGTGGCGGCCCTGACAATCATGGGACTAGTGGCTAAGTAGTTGCTTGTCGCACTTTTCCCTTGGGTAGTGCAAGCCCCAGCTAGTTGAAGCGGAAGGAAAGCTCGTCGAGAACCCGATCCTTTCCTGGAAAGGTGGGCTTCCTCCAAGTGATGCCTGCTAAGTCCCTTCTTTTTAGGTGGGCTCTCCTCCAAAAAGCGACAAACCACCAAAACAAGAAATGGCAGGGTTGTGAGGTCCAGGGGTTTATTTATCCAACCACTTCCGTGATATCTTCAGGAATCTCCCCCTTTAGGAAAGGGGCGGTTCGTTTTTGGGCAGCACAGGTTCGTGGCTTCCATTGGCTGTGGGTCAAAACCAATGGTACCATTTTGGGAGGCGAATTCACCACCCATTTTAGTCTATTTTAGTGGGGATTGGGATGTTCACTGGGGGTACGGGGTTTTGACCCATGGCCATTTCAACCTTCGTCCTGCGACCTGGGGTCCGACCCGCGAGGCATTTGACTTGTTGCCTCGCTCTCGAAGGCGCATAGGTGTCCATGTTGGTGGTTTTGGTAGTACCCGGTCCATCTACCAGGGAAACAAATAGAGTGGCCCTGGTTTACCTGGTGACCACTGCTGGTTTAATATCATCTGCTGGCTTAATATCATCTACCAGGGAAACCCATCGATTTCCCACGAATAATCAACGCCTATGGTCCGATCGAGCGAGGCGGGGTTTGGGCGGCGGGCGCTGCTGAAGGGCGCCAAGACGGAGGCGCTGGACCGCCTGGTGAGCCTCTCCAAGCCCATCCGGAGCGAGCGAGCGGGTGGATGCGAGGGAGCGATGGGAGCGAGGGAGAGGGTCTCGGTTTTTGAGTAGTGCCCACGTTTGGTTGGGAGGGTTTTCCCAAATAGACTACAGAAAAAGAGTTGGTACCCTTATTTTGCCCTCTCTATTGGAGGACCTAGCAGTATGCGCCCCTGCCATGAGGTAAGGGACCTGGAGGGTTTTTACTTCTTGACAGGGTAGGCTTGAAGCCGCTGGTTTTCATCCCTTTCAAAAGGGGACATATTGGGTTTAAGTCTTGAGGAAGTCAAAAAAGTGGAACCCTGGTGAGGGATCTTTTTTCAGGGAAGCCATTGCTTTTCGACTCTGCAAAAGGTTAAACACCCTAACTGTTGGGCAGAGGGTAGTAGCTAGTCAGGCAAAAGCGAGGGCGGGGAACTGGATGTCTGCATGGTTGGGCAGATCATTTGCAGTTCAGATCATGTGAGTAGGTGGTTCTGGTTGTATGGGGCATGAACAATGACCTCTTTTCTTTTTGACAAAAATAACGTAGCACTCCCTGCAACAAGAATGACAACCATCTTGCTTCCTGTTTTAGAGTGAGCTCGCCGATTCGGGGGTAGAACGAGCTCAAGCCATGATACTTTACTTCAGGATTCCTTAATTCAGCTTTTGGAATTATAGTAACATTTGCCGGGTGTGTCTCTTGGTGTGTCTTTTTTGAGGGCACCCTCTTTCGGGATATTTTTACAAACCCTTTTTCGGGTTTCCCTAGTTTTTGCAGACGCAGCCAATCGAGGGAACCCAGGATATGGTTGCATGGGGCGTCTAAAATGACCCATATAGATTTGATAGCATAGCACTCCCTGCAGATGTTTTTTGACACCCATCTTGCTTCCATTTGCTTAAGGGGAATCGATTTCACTACTGCTATTTGTTTTTTCCCCTCGGGTCGAAAAACCAACTGGAAGCTTGGCAGAGCCACAAGCGCCACGAAATGTTGGGGCGCCCTCGATGGATCCGCGGTTGGTCTGGCCCCCCTCCAGGAGCCGAGTTCTGATGGCGCTCCGGGAGTCCATGAAGGAGATGGTTTGAACCTGGGCCCTGGCGCCTATTTTAGTAAGAGCCAAAAGGAGTTTGTTGGAAGAAGGGTTGTTTAATCAGTTTAAGCAGTTGGTTGGCCCAGCTGGTTGGCCTTTCTGCTTCCGGCACCTTCTCCACCTGAAGGTCCTGCTTGATCCTCCAGCGGTTGCAACACTGGCTGAAACCATCGGATGAGTTTGCGCTTCTGCAGCCTTTGGTTTGCATGCCCTGCGGAGTCTCAATTTGATTTCGGACAAGGCCCCCTTATGGTTAGTAGGTACACGGAAACCAACATGAAACTATTGCCATTCTGATGGATTTCGGATCCCGAATTTTCAGGGTACTTTTAACAAGAGCTTCCGCGGCGCTGGAACTAAATGAGCCAGCCAAGCCTCTCTCTCTCTCTCTCTCTCTCTCTCTCTCTCTCTCTCTCTCTCTCGAGAGAGAGAGAGAGAGAGACAGACGAGAGAGAGAGAGAGAGAGAGAGAGAGAGAGAGAGAGAGAGGGGGAGAGAGAGTGAGAGAAAGAGCCAGACAAATGGATAGCTAGAGACATAGAAGTGCGGGAGGAGCATTCCCGCAGCTCTCGCTGCAGCATCGAAACACGCGGGCCGAAAACGTGGCCCTGCGAGTGAGTTCGGCTCTTGCGCCCTTGACGCCTGACGGAACGCAGTCGGTCATGCTCAGACTGTTAAAAGTAATGTCTGACTCAGAGCGGAGCCTGGCGCATGTAGACATGCGCAGCAGAGAGTTGCCCTGTGTCATTCTGCCACTGATGGCGCAAGCGAGCTGGAGCTGAAGCTGTGCAGAAACCGAATTTTTCGGTTATCGCAGAAGAAGGCGTGATTACTGACTTGAGCTGAGAGCATGTCTGTCTCAGTGCAAGAGAAGCGTCTGTGCAGATCTCGGAGACCCATAGCATGGCTTGGCAGAGAGCGGGCGTGCGTTTCGTGGCAGAGACCGGCCATGTAGAGGCTGGCCGCGGAAAGTGGAAATGGGCTGAAGCAGGGGCGTGGGCGCTTGCTGGTGGCACCACTGAAAGGCAGCTGCTGCGGGCACAGGGCTTCCAGCAGCCGATGTGTAAGCTTCAAACACTGCCGGGGTAGGCCTGCGCCAGGAATTTTGGCGTGGCTTGACTAGCCAATGCCTTGCAAGTCCTGACTCCAGACTCTCCGGGCCTGTGCCCCGCCCGCACAGGCGCGCCGACACGGCAGCAAAGAGACAGAAAGAGAGAGAAGAGAAGAAGCTTCTCTGTTGAAACTTCAAGCCCCCGGCCCTGCCGGACTTGACCAGTAGTTTGTACTTCAAGGAAAACCAAACGCAAATAGTACATTCTAACTTTGCAGGGGGGCCGAGAGCGCCCTTGAGCTGGCAATTTGTTCGAAAATTCTTGAGGCTACAAGGGCCGCTCAAGAGTTAGAATGGGTTGCGGGGTACCAGGCGAAGCATCATGATCAGGGGCTTAGTAATTTCCGAATTGGCAGGTGCTTGGAGACCTTCTTACTTGCTCAGTTGCTCTTTATTGTCAAGAAGCAACTTCCCGTTCACCGGCCAGGAAAAATGCCCAGGTCTCACGCGGGATTTGGTCAATTTGTTCTTTGGAGACATTCTGAGAAATACCGCCCTTCATTGGCTTTTGAGGGGTTACCAACGGTGAAAGTAATTACTTCCTCGGAAACCTAGGGTCAGGTGCCAACGAAGCGCCCAGATGCCACGTCAGCCTGCCGCTTTGCGCTCGCCCCTTAACACCGAAGGAGAAACGGAACAAGGGTGCCACGGAACTGGGGTAGTGCTGTTCTGAAACCCCTCCCAACTTCAGGGTTCCACTTCTTGACTACCCTAGACTTACACCCAGGGGGTCATTACCACCAAAGGGGAACCCCTGGGCTTGAGCCTATCTTGGGGTCGAAAAGTGGAACCCTGAACTTAGTCATTGAGGTTGCCTTTCTCAACCGCTCAAGGAAAGCGGTCCGTCCCGCCGGAGCATGTGCGACTCAGCGGTTGCCGGAGCAACCTGAGACGAACACCCCGAAAGTCCATTGAGACCCGATTCTGGACCAGGTCCTGGAGCGGTTCCCGCCCAGACGGGTAAGAGACTTGCATTAAACATATCCTACTGAGAAGTGATCAACGCAACTTTTGGCCGGCGTCATTGGTCCAGGTTTTCCAGGTGAAGGTGGGCAGGTTTTCACCCAAAAAACAATCTCGAAACATGTTTTTTTCTTTCTTTTTTTTTCTCTGGGGCTTTGTTTTTTCTCTGGGGCTAATGGGACGTGTGCCGGGTCCGTTAACAGCCGCAGCCGGTACCGGCTCTTTCAAGGGCATAGCCCAGCAAACCGGACATCTGTGGCCGAAACCCCTCAAAAAGTCTTAATGAAACTGTAGTCTTGCGGTTTCCGGCTTCACCATGGTTGCTGTTGGGAAATATTTCCCCATTTTTGCTAATTGTGGTTTAGTGGTTGAAATCCAACCACTTAACCGCTAAAATTTCAAAATGTTTGCTCCCCAAACCCAACGTCAACCGAGTCACCCATCGGCCGCGGCTCACTTCCACGAGCCCCGGTGAGCCACGGCTTCGGTCGGAGGATGTGGCGCTGGCCGATCCAGACATGTGGTCCTCCGCGCGGCTGCGGATCGCCAGCCTCATCGATCACTTTTGGGAGCCCCGGCGTGGGGCCATTTTTGTTTGGCACCCTGGAAGCAAAACATGGAGGCGGTTTAAACAATAGGCTCTGAAAGATATATTTATACGGTTGTTTTTTTTTCCTGGCAGCTTCAAGGATCGGCCCCGATTTGGTACCCTTCAAAAGGAAGCCAAACACATGGAGGCTGTTTAAACCACAGGCAACGAAGTATATGTTTAAACAGTTGTGTTTTTTTGCTGGCAGCTATTGCTCCTTTGTTTGCAGTTGCAAAGGATCAAGCCCAAACAAATTCCTGTTTCTGCCAGGGTCAGCGGGCAACTGCGTCGCGTTGAAAAGGCCCCTGCTCTGTTTTCATGAAAGTTCTGCCGCTTTTCTTGGGCATTGGCAGGCATGGGTTTTAGAAAAAATCGGCCGCTTTCCACCAATATAAGCTGAGGCAGTACACGCCCCTTACACGCCGTGGCGAATTTCTCAGCTCCATACCTCCAACACCTCCCTGAAAACGCCAAACGATTCTGTGGATACCGTAGAAAAACCCCGCAGCCATGGGGCTGGGTTGGACAAATGTCACTTCCACATGATTCCACACCGTTTGTAGGTAAAAACGAAACTCAATGTTTTCTCGTGTTTCGCCGGGGGGTGGGGGGGGGGGAGGGGGTTGGGAATATTTTGTTATTTTATGTGTTTTTTCTTCTTCTTCTTTTTCTCGCTATTTTGGTTGAGAATCTTTTGTTTTGTTTTTTTTTTTTGGGGGGGGGAGTTGGACTTCAAGCGTCAGTTCTCCCCGAGCGCTCACGTAGGACGACCTCACGGTCTACGTGGAATCCGTGGTGGTGGATGCCAAGGCGGGGGCGTTCCGATGGCGGGGGTTGATGGGTCGGAAGCTGGGGAGGGGTTTGACACTTTTCATGGGGGCTGAGGGGGGCGGGAGGGGAGGGGGAGGGAGCAGAAATACAGGTGTTGATTTTCATTCAAGCTCGGGCAGCGAGATGCTGAGAGATCGGCTGTGTTCCTCGACATCTAGTCGGAGCCGCCGTACCACGCTCTGTGTGCGCTATGGTGTGGAGAGCTCCTCCGCTGTCTACTTGCCAGATGAATGAAGATGTAAATAGCTGTCTCCGGGAAATTCTTGGTTATAGATGGTTATCTGTAAAATCCTTGATGTAATTAGCATCTTAAAGGATTTTGATTGTAAACGAAAAGACACTATAAATAAATAAGGAATTCATATGAAAGTAAATATTAAATTGTATTATAATAAACATATGCTATGATTAATAAAAAGATAAAATAAATGTAAATAAACATGAAAAGAGATCCAAAAGTAGGTAATAAGAAAGAAAAAAGCTAGGATTACATGATACATATTATGCTGTAGCACATTTTCATTTTGTTCTTTCTTTAGGAGCTATAATTGCTATCTTCTCTGGAATAATCTTCAATGGAGAACAGATTGTTGGTACTAAGAATTTATTACTTTGATCCTCATGTACACTCTCTCTTTATCATTGTAATTTAATATTTATTGCTATTCTTCTTACCTTTTCCCCAATGCATTTCTTAGGATTTAATGTTATGCCAAGAATAATCCCATCCTTTCCAGATTCTTTTCATTCCTGGAATTACCTGTCATCTATTGGATCAGGAATAACTTTCCTATCTTTTTCTTTTCTTGCTGGTGCTGCTGGTGCTGCTGGTGCTGGATAGCGACTAAATAAGGCCTTATTTGGGCTCCCTCCCCCCACCCCAGCCCCCATGAGGGTTTGCTTCTCCAATTCAGATTGTGGATGGTGGCGAAATCCATTTCGCACCACCAAAGAAAGCCTGGCTTCTGATGATCCCACTGTAAATACCAACGAACAGTGGTTTCAACCACGGTTTCCAAGTAATTCATTTTTTAAATCGACCCACAGTAGTCATTGATTCAACCCCAAAACAGGACATCAATCCCGCGGACCAGGATGCGAGTTTCGAGACTCTCTACTTTGTGGATGAGAGTGTTAGTGGCAAGCCAACGGCGCAAACTCTTGTGGCCAAACCACTCAAGGGGGAAGCTCTGCACTTTGACGAGTGCCTCATTTTTAGAAAGCCAAGGGGGGTAGATGGCTAGGCCTCCTGCTTGCTCCGTTTGCAGCTGCATCGCCGCCTTCTAAGGAACGAGTAACGCACTTGTCTAACAAAACAACATTTTTACTCGGGGCAAACCGTGGCCCCCACTTTGGCTTCTAATGTTGGCCCCAAATGAATCAATCCCAGTTTATTGCTAGGGGGGTGTCCCTGGGTTTGGTGGGGAATCAGACCACCGTTCGAGGAGAACACCCCATATCAATGAACAGGGGTAGCTTGCCAAAACCTGCCTCCTACTGGCCACGTCTTGTTGCTTTTTTTGCGCGAGCCGAGTGATAGAGAGAACTCTGGTGGTCTTGGGTTTGAGAACGCCTACGCCCGCTGAAAGTGATTTCAGAGCCCATGCAAATCAACTACTTGGGCCGTTTTTTTGTTTCCCAATGCATGTCATCAGCTAGAGGGTGAAAGTAGCTGGGCAACAACTTTAATTTCGGTTTCGCCATCCTCTGTACGTATCCTTATAAAAGGGCATCGTGCCATCTATCTTTCACCCTCGTGTAACTTGGGGATGTGCCGAGTGTGTGGATGTTTTCTTTTGCAGGTCTTGGGATTCAATTGGCCCACGAAGCTCAGTATGGAACAAATGGATCATTGTGATTCTTTTCCAATCGGAAACTGAAGCAAGCAGTGATCAGGTAGCCCCCAAGCAATGGTTTGGACTGGTTCGGATTCGGGGATTCGGATTGGACGGTAAATGGGAACCCCCCCTTCACCGGCAAACGCCCAATCCAAGGCCACCAACTAAGAGGTGCATTCTGCTTGCATGTTAGGACTTTAACTTTTTGCCAATCAATGGGTGTTCCGTATTAAGCCACTAAAAGTTAGGGTTTCCCAGGGCTTCATTTAGTGGTGCTTATCAGGATTCCGGCTGCAACCCTCCACAGTCCAGGTTTTGATTCTGACTCACCAATTGGAGAAGCCGAAATGCCTTGCCAGCGACTCGGGCTCGGCAGGACCAGATGCTGAGCCGGGCGGCGGACCACGCGGTGCTGGAGAACTTCGGCTCGAAGCCCTGCTGCCTGGGTCTTCCGTGGCTCAGGCGGCCTGCGGGATCAAAGGCTTGGGGATGATTTTGTCCCAACCCGCCCAGTAGGACCTACTGATGGTTGCGAAGTCTTGCACCACTTTGAAACCCGGGGAAAATCATGATTTGTTGGCATTTGCAGCGGAATCATGAGACTCCAGGGGTTTTCTGGGTGGTGCAGGATTTCGTCCATCCACAGTATGTAGACCTTTGTAACCGGCGCTGCTCAGGTATGGTTATAAGGGTATCCGTTTACCCCCGCTTTCAAGGAAACCCAAGCAAGGACTTATGGACAGGGACCCATCCCATACATCAACCAGATTTGTGCGTCTTGTTTTTGTTTGCCCAAAGGGAAACCAGCAGGACACCCCGTAATTTTGTCTTTTGACACATGTGACGCATACCCGTATGGTTCAATACCAAAGTTAGTTCAATGGTTATAGAAGTGAACTATGTATAACTGTCCGTCCCCAGATACTGTTGATGGACCACATCGCACACCAGTAGCTAGGTGGTTTGCCCCATCACTCATAGGGCTTCATGATTCGTCCATCCACGGTATGCAGAGAGCTGGGGCGTCCACTGATACAATCTATTTTCAAAGGTTGACTAGATAAGCTGGATATTTCCACCAGCGGGTGTGCCAGTCTGTGCCAGTCTGGGGCTCCAATACTCACTTCCTGAGTTCATGAACTTTAAACTTTTTGGGAAGACCATTTTAGTGGTAAATCTAAAGTTTGGACTTGTTTTGGGCCATCCACTCAGCCAGTGAGATGGGAGTTGAGGTGCTTGGGATTGCTGTAGGACACCCAGAGGAGAACCGCCAGTTCGGTGTGAGCAAGTACCAGGTTTGAGCCACCTGGCGCCCCTTGTGGATCGCTTTCCTTGTTGAGGGCCAACTGAACCGATCAGCACGCAGAATGGTTGGCAACTCACGAGTCATGGTTCAACCATCCTGTGATTGTTCGATGATTGACAGGCTCCTCTCAGTCGCCCAAAGCGAATCGACCTTTTGACCTTTTGGTTTTCCAGTTTTGGCAACCATTTTTCGCCATGGCCCCAAAAGGTGATCACCTTTTATTTCTGGGTCCAAACTGGGCAAGTGAGTCCTACCAAAAAATCCACGAAGCAAAGGCAGCAATGGTGAACCATTCATGGTTGATACCACTCAACCATTCAAGATTATTCAAGTTGTCATTCGATGATTGACGGGTTGCCGCCAAAAAAACTCCACGAAGCAAAGGCTCCTCCGGGTTGGCGGCCTCCGGCTTCGGTTTGGGTTCTGTACCTTTAGGGCGAGGCTGCTCTACGGCTATCTGCCCTTCGACATCTCCATCTTCGGGCAGATCAAGCGGCCCGGCTTCTGGATTCTGCCCCTCGGCTTTGGCTCAGACAGCATTCTGTTTTTTTTTTCCTGGAGAAGCTCTGCCGACATCACTAGGGAGGAACGTCAAATGTTGCTTTAATAGAAATCTTAGGGCTCCATTTCTTATTTCGGTTTTGACTAGCTTGCCCAGAATTGTTGCTTTGCGAAAGATATAGGGGCAGCCATCCAGATTACCCAAGTCCAAAGGAGGTTTCGAGTGCTTTTTTGTCACACCCCGCTTGCACACACTGGGAGGAGGCCTTATAAGCCAAAACAGCTTTGGAGTTTGACCGTTTGCTCCCGAGCTTTTGGGAGGAGGGGAGCTTGCCTGGCTGGGATGAGCAAATGATCAGGAGGTCAACAGGTGCTCGCTTTCCATCTTTCTCGTTCACGTAAAGCCGCTCATTCCCTGGTTCCCAAGACTCTGGTCGGATGCCTGCATGGTTGGTTTCTCCTTTTCCGCCCCCCACCCGCAAAGGGGGGTGGGGGGTGGGTAAATGGCCAAGGACGTTGCTCAGCATCACCCCCACCTATGGCGTGCGGGTGATCTTCTTTGCGATCCTGCTGCTCTGCATTTTGGGGGGCAACCCGCCGGACGAGTATCAGATGGTGACCTTCATCCTCTCCTTCAAGGGCCGGGAAATCACGCGCCAGGGTTCCTCTCCAAGTTGCCCTTGTCTTGCTGGTGCTATAGGTAGGGAATGAGAAATGGAATGAACCGGACGGGGATTCCCGAATAAAGGGGGCCACCAGTTGGGATGGTTTTTCCCTCGGGGTCAGACTCCATGTCTCATGCTCCATCGCCTCTCTCGCACCGATCGCAAGACCAACTTGAAATTCCCTGGGAGGCCATGGCCTTTTGGGTCCAACCCCATCTGAATCTAAACCAGTGGAACCCATCTACTCAGTTGTTCAGTGGCACTTGTTTTTTGGTGGCTGCCCCACTAAAAATGGTCTTCCCCAAAAAGGGTTCGCATTTTTTCCCAGGGTCACTGACCAACTGAGTCTATGTTTAACCAAACTGACCGGATCAAAAGGCATCTGCGAGCGGGTCCGCTCCGAACCACCGCGTGTTGCATCCGATCCAGGCGCCCAGTTCTTGTCCAGCGGTGTCCTCATGGCCTGTGTGGCGGCGGTGAAGTACTACATGCGCAGCGCTTAGACGAAGTCCTGCAGGTGGTTATTGATAGGGTTTTGCTATACCCGGGATTGTGAACCTTCCCAAGATTTCTAGGGCTTTATCCATAGGCGCATATCGAGGTTGTGATTCATCCCTCCATATTTCTAGATATACTGTAGATGGACGATATCGCACCACTTGGAATCCGTGGTTGAAACCGTGGTTGGTTGGCAGTTGCAGTGGGAATCGAATCCTTTCAGGGTTTGCTAGGTGGTGCGAAATGGATTTCGCCATCCACAGTTCTAGGGCTTCCATAGATGTCCATCCATCGCCCGGGGCTATGGGGCATCCCTCCTCCAGAATCGGAACTCGCTTCACTGCGGTGTTTTGTTTTGTTCTTTTCTTCCCGGACTTTTTTAGAGCTTAGACGTTTGAATTTCTGAAGGGTCTACAAAATTCACCATTATTTTTTTCCTTGCAGTCTTTTTGAGGGGAAAGGCGATTCTGCCATTTGTGGTTTGGTGGGTCCCGTGTAAATCTGTGGGGGGCATCCCACAGTCTCTTCTTGGCTTCAGGGGATCAACACAGCAAGGTGCGTCAAGCCTGGAGGGGTCCACACCTGCGACACCAACGGCCCGGGCGTGTCGCAGGACGGAAATCACAATCTTCTTCCGTTTGCCGAAGAGAATAGTTTTTGTTTTCCATTTTTTCTTTTAAGGGAACCGATTTCACTACTGGACATGTTTTCTCATTTTTTGAGGGTTCTTAACAAAATGGAAGTCTTTTCAACGGCATCCTGTTTTCAGTTGAGGCGCTGGCTCACAACAGATTCGGGCAGTGAAGGTTAGCAAGGGACATTAACAAAAACAGATATATAGGTGCGGATATCTGCCTTCTTAGTTCTTTACATGGTTCTGGGTACAGCATTTTCATTCCGCTCGGGATTGATTATGACTCAGTTTTTCTATTCAGGGTAGCTCCCGAGTCCCGATCACGGATCCAAGGGGTAAGGTCAGCATAAATTCATGACGAGCTCACCGATCTGAAAGTGAAGCGAGGGAGAAAAACGCAAGAGGAACGCACCACTCTTGAGGGGATTCCGTAAGAATTGCAT
Organism: Effrenium voratum; assembly: GCA_963377175.1. Taxonomy (NCBI): domain Eukaryota; class Dinophyceae; order Suessiales; family Symbiodiniaceae; genus Effrenium; species Effrenium voratum. The sequence goes on from CAUJNA010002557.1 coordinate 73,729, forward strand.
ACATTTGCCCAGAGTCATAGGGCACGGCCCATTGAATTTCATTCATTGGTGGTCCTTTTGCTTAGGGAATGGGATGCGGCTTGGCTTCAAGCTACCTGCTGCTTTGTCTGCACAGATTCTTGGGGGGCATACAAGAACTCATGTACTGTGTGTGCATGTGTGTGTGTGTGTGTGTGTGTGTGTGTGTGTGTGTGTGTGTGTGCGTGTGTGTGCGTGCGTGTGCGTGCGTGCGTGCGTGCGTGCGTGCGTGTGTGCGTGTGTGCGTGCGTGCGTGCGTGCGTGCGTGCGTGCGTGCGTGCGTGCGTGCGTGCGTGCGTGCGTGCGTGCGTGCGTGCGTGCGTGCGTGCGTGCGTGCGTGCGTGCGTGCGTGCGTGCGTGCGTGCGTGCGTGCGTGCGTGCGTGCGTGCGTGCGTGCGTGCGTGCGTGCGTGCGTGCGTGCGTGCGTGCGTGTGTGTGTGTGTGTGTGTGCCTGCGTGCGTGTGCGTGTGCGTGTGCCTGTGCGTGTGCGTGTGCGTGTGCGTGTGCGAATGCGTGCGTGAGCGTTCTGGGTAGGTACTTCTGAGCTCCGCTTGGTGGTTATGGTTGTTTGCCCTTATGTACGTATATGAGAATGTGCAAACATTTGCCCACCTACCTACCTACCCACCTACCCACCTACCTACCAGCTTACCTATCCAATCTCTCTATCTATCTATCCATCCATCTATCTGTTTGTCTGTCTATCTATCTATCTGTCTGCCTAGTCTTAATCTAATCTAGTCTAATCTTATCTAATCCATCAAATATATCTAGCCTATCTACTCTATAGTCTATCTTATTTGTTTAACCTGATTGATCTAACTAACCTATCCTATCCTATCCTACCCTGCCCCACCCTACCCTACCGTTTCCTATCCTATCCTATCCTGTCCTGTCCTGTCCTATCCTATCCTATCCTATCCTATCTATCGATCGAATTATCTTTCCATGTGCTTACCTGCCTATGTCTGTCTGTCTGTCTGTCTGTCTGTCTGTCTGTCTGTCTGTCTGTCTGTCTGTCTGTCTGTCTGTCTGTCTGTCTGTCTGTCTGTCTGTCTGTCTGTCTGTCTGTCTGTCTGTCTGTCTGTCTGTCTGTCTGTCTGTCTGTCTGTTTGTGTATTTGTCAGTCTGCCTATCTATTATTTTGTCAATTCACTGATCTACCTATCTTTCTATTCACCTATTTATTCATCTACCTATCTGCTTGTCTGTCAGTTTATCTGTTTATATGTCGATGTATCTGTTCTATCCAGATCCATCTGTCTGCGTGTCTGTCTGTCTATCTACCTCTCTACCCACCAGCCTATCTATCCATCTATCTAGCTATCCAAATAGCAAGCTATTTCTCCATCTTTCTATCTAATCTACTCCAACCTAATGTAATCTAATCTATCCATGTATTTCCTCATCCCTTCACAAGGTTTGATAATTTTTCAGGGAAGACAACTCGCGTTTTCTTTCATGTTTGAGGGCCACCATGTTTCCCCTTTGGTTTTTTCACCATCACCTTTCGGGTCAGTTCTGAAGTGAGTTGTTTTTTGGGGTGCTGTTCAAAGCAAGCATCTGGGGCGGGTCCTGAAGCTTTCCATCGGCCCCAGCCGGGTGTATGGAGCAAGGGCTCGCCTCTCCAGCGGTTTTTCGCAGGACCTGGTGACGAGCTCGGTGGACTTCTTTGGGAGCTGCGTGCTGGTGTGGATCGCCTTCCTCCTGTGCCGGGTCCAAAAGATGTGGGCTAGGGTGTTTTTAGCGCCTGTTTCGGTGTTTCTGTGGTCAGGAGTGCTTCCCGGGATGGTTTGGGTGTTTTGGGGGTCTGCCCCCAAAGTGGGTAGAGCTCGATTTTTCCAATCGTTTTGGGTCTCCACAAGTGCGGTGAATGAAGGCTGGCAGGGGGCATCCCCAACCAGAAGTAGAAGAGTTTCTCTTTGCTTTTGGATGCGGAGTTTAGAGGTGGCTGGAATTCGGCGCCAGGCGGTCAGGAGATGTCAGGATAGACAAAATTGGACCCTTCTATCCCTCAGAAAGGTTCCTACCCCCCAAGGACCTCTGAAGGTTCTAAGACTACTTTTTTTGGAAGGTGGGAGCGGGGACATTCCCAACCAGAAATAGTAGGCTTTGGACAAGTCCCTTGACGTAGTAAGCAGTCCCGTACACACACACACATTGACAAATATATACATATACATATATATATACATACATATGTACATATAAGTATATATATATACATATATATATATATATATTCATGTTCTGCCTCTGCTTCCAACTGGTGCTAGGATTAGCTTCAACATGTATTTAACAATTATAACAAGTTGAGAAACAACAAGTATGCTTCAGGCAACGTCCATCCCGGATTACACTGGGAAGTAGAAGGGCAAAAGAGACACTAGGCCCCCCCCACCCCAGCTCCAGCTGCCCCCAGAAGCTAATGTCCGCACGGCTGGTTGGTTGGTTGGTTGGTTGGTTGGTTGGTTGGTTGGTTGGTTGGTTGGTTGGTTGGTGGGGGTAAGATGCCGCGCTCTTTTTTCCGAGGATCCCCAAGAAAAATCAGGTGAGCCACAATCAAACGTAGATGAAGGATAGTAAGGGACACTCCCAGCCAAGAATAGGTGCGGCCGCCTTCGTTGCTTTATGCATGGTTTTGGTCGCTTTTTTTTGGTTCACCGTTTTGTACTAGGGTTTGATGATGAATACCCTCCCACGGCCTTCCAAGCAACCTCCAAGAAGCTTGTGGCAGCCCTTGCTGGAGAATGAATTCCGCCCCCCCCCCACAAATAACTTAAGCGAGAACAAACCAATAGCCCAGACCCTAAGTGTCCACCTGGCTGTGGGTGGGAAACTTGGAGGCTGCCGTGGACCGCGAGCTTCGGGGCGGCGCGGGACTTGGACGAGGACAGCGGCGGCACCGAGAAAGAGGAGGGCTGCTGCAGCAAGCGCCTGGCCGAAACGGGGAGAGACACGCGGCAGGCTCGCGGCCACTGGGTTGGGGGCGTGGGGTTGGGGGGGGGAGGTGGGGGTGGGGAAAAATAGTAAAAGGAGAATTCAAAGAATTATTCTTTCTACTATTTTTTTCCAACAGCAACACAACAAACAGAAAACAAAATCCAGAACAACAAGCAAACAAAATACATAATCACAACCACCAACAAACATATTGAATCACAGCATGCAACATTAAATACTTCAATCAAGCATACCAACAAAACAGCAACACTCTAAATCATCAAAGAACCCAAACTCAAAAACACACATCAACAAAAAACAAAGCAACATACCAACAAAAAATATCACAAGAGTATCAAACAAAACAAAAACAAACAGTCAAAGCACGAAAAAACTGAAGAAGCATACCAAGTCTAAACAACGCACTTTGAAAGAGATAAGCAAATTAGGAAAATATAATAATTCAATCTTTACAAACGATAAATATATTACAATTATAACATATAAAATTTTACATGTGATAATCATAGTATGATTAAACCTGTTTTTAGTGTTTCCAGTCTCCTATGTTGTTCCAAGAACTGCTCAAGATGTTTCTGATATTATACCAGATTAAGTTAACGTCATAATCTTTCATTGGTGCTCTTTGTTGTATTAAATAACGCAACACTGATATCAAAGTATAATAATTACAATGCATTGTTGTCATTCCTCCTCTTTCATTAATACTATTACCATTACGTTTAACGAGTTCTTCTTTCATTATGTTTTCGTAAATCTCTTTTATCCATTGATGATTTTGTTCTCCATACTCAGCGAACATATCTGGATATATATCTTTCATTGTTTTATCGTTTTTAATTATTTCAATGACTTGTTTATACGATGGATAGGGATTATCCTTAATGAAACTCAATATTATCTTTCTATCCTGTTCCAGCTCTTTTTCTGTCACTCCTATCATTGGCATTTTCCTCTTATTATATTAAGTATTTATTCCTTTAAGTCATTTTACATTATAATTATAACATATAAGGGTATAAATGTTATAATCATAGTATGGTTTATGGACTAATCAAAAAATAACAGATATCTTAAGAATGTGAGCCCACCGTAAATCCAAAAAACAAGCTATGTTAATCCAAAAAACAAGCTATGTTAATCCAAAAGACAAGCTATGTTAATCCAAAAAACAAGCTATGTTAATCCAAGAAACAAGCTATGTTAATCCAAACAACAAGCTATGTTAATCCAAAAAACAAGCTATGTTAATCCCAAAAACAAGCTATGTTAATCCAAAAAACAAGCTATGTTAATCCTTAATCCGTCAAACTCACCAAGATTTCACAAATTAATTCGCTAGGTATTTTGTATAAATCTTCTTGCTTATGTATTGTTGGGTTGTCTCCCCATTTTTCCTTAGTGCCTGATGGAAGCCGTTGTGCTGTTTCAATATGTTTATTATTCCTGATGTTGCCACAATCCTTTTTACATAATTCTCTAGGTTTCCAAGTTGTAATGTTATTCCAGAGCCTGGTGCGTTTTCTGTAAGGCATTCCATATTTACAATAATCAACATCTTTAAATTCAATCTCATCCATAAACTCCTGATGTTTTAATAATCCAGTTTGTGGATTTTCGATTACAAAATATTTAGGATTGAAATATTTGATAATCTCAATAGTTTTTAAGACAATACTATTTGCATATTCGATATTCCTAATTCCCCTAGTTTTTGCTACACTATATTCAGTGCATGGGGGACTACTCCAAATAAAATCAAAATGGTTTCTGTCAAACTGTTTGTAATCCCACTCCAAAATATCAATATTTATATCAGCATTTTTCAAGTCTAATGATATCACATTAAAACCTAAATCACGAGCAACTTTACCAACAGAACCACTGCCTGAAAATAATTCTAATAAATTCATTTATTAGAATTATTTAGATATTAATTATTCAACTAATACATATACTCCATCATCATTTTTTGAAATTTTGTAAAATTCTAAAGTGGTGCTTTTAGGTTGTTTGATTTTTCCTGTATTCAACATATCACAGTATTTCTTTTGCTTTGTAGGGTAGTCGCCCGATGGTCTTCCTATAGATTTTGCTTGAAATATCTTTTCGATTTTCTCCTTCTCTTCGTTGCTTTGTTGTTCGCGTTCAACTGGTTTCATTTTGTCATCAATGGATTTAATCATATCATTTAAGGTTTTGATATTTTTACCAATTAATGTTATCTTCTTCATTAAATCATTAATAGTATAATTCTCATGTTCAGACATTACTATATATTTATTTAGATAATTATTTATTTAATTATACAATTTACCCGAATAATATAATTTTATATATGTAAATAAATTATAGTCTAACAGTTTTTCATCAATTTTATTTTTCAATTTTATTAAACCTTCATCGTTACCTGTAATTTCAAAAAACTTCAACATTTTATCAAATTTATCCGGTTTAGTTATACCTTTCATAAAATATTTATTATTAAATTTAGCATCTAACCAATAAAAATATTCTATACTCAATTGTCTAGCAAAGTTTTTATCACCATCGAATATATCATTAATTTCTTCATCATCAAAAGTTATAATTCTATGATCTTGTCCATTCATAGTTGGCATTATGATTATATAAATAATTAGATATTTATTTAAATATTTATTTATTTATAAAGTGCAATTATGTTAAATCTACTCTTTAAATACTAATTTTTCATGATTTGTTTAATAGTTTCCTGAGTTTCCTTATCACCATTTCCCGAGAGTGATGCATCCTTACCCCATTTAAAAGTTATATTATGGACATCAGTTTCTAAGTTGATACTGTCTTTAGTTTTATCAATACTCATTTTCTTATCATTTTTACTTATTTTGAAACTTGTTGGAATACATGAACATTTACATTTTTTATTATTTTTTATTTCTAATTCATTTTTCATCTCTAACACCCTTTTACACATCGGACAAGAACACTCAATTACTGCTGTTTCTTTAACAATTTCTTCTGTTTCTTCATCAGTTGAAGAAACTGTAGTATCTGTTTATTCTTTCTGTTTTTCTTTTTTCCCATTTATATTAATATTTATATTTTTAATATATTGTATCAAAAACTTAATTAATTCTAAAATAAAATAACATATTTTTTTACATCTATTATCAGAGATTAGTACTTGTTCTATATTCTCCATTTCATCTATTATATTAATATAATCTGTATAACTCCTTTTCATATTAAATAATAAGATAAATTATTTTTTCATTTCTGTCTTTCTTTTCTTGTAAAGTTTTTTCATTGTATCGTCTTTATTCCATCTATATTTTACAAATTTCTGATGATGTTTTGAATTTAGATGTTTAAATACATATTTGTCATCATAAGTTTTACCACAACTGCAATGGATAATAGTCATATAAATAATAAGATACAATATTTATTTAATGTTATTATTTTCATGCATGATAGAATATTCGGAGGGCACAGTACTTGGGGTTTTCATTGCACACGCGAGCAAGACACAAAACTAATTAGCTTCAATGCTTATTGATTGAAAACAATGGAAAGCCTGTTCCATTTTTATGATATTCACTGCCAGCATATCATAAAAAATGATGTTCCATTAATATTAAATAGAATATGTATTTCAACTATTTTCTTTAGTAAGTTTTATTGCAGTTGATAGACTAACATCTCTAATATTAATATCAATAACTTCTTGTACACTATTTATCATTTCATTTGTATACATATCGGGATAATCTTTCATAAAATTTACTAACTTTCTAAAATTAAAATCTAGGTTATTGTCATTTTCAATTGAGGACTTGGATACTACGATATTTTGTTTTTTAATTGCAGATAAAAAGTATAACATTGAATCATAATATATTTGTTCAGTGTCGGGCACTAAGATATCACCAAATTTATATATCCTCCGAATACTAGCCACTTCACTTAAATTAATAGATTCTATTGCCATTATGATATAATTATATTATATGTTTTTTATTTTATAAGTATTTATAATATTATTTTTATTATGCCTGATGCAAAACCAATTGATGAAATCAAATATGACTTTAAGCAAAGTAAGCATGAGGTTGTCCCTAAATTGCCGATGAGAGCTATGATTGTGGGCCCGTCTGGTTCTGGAAAATCAACTTTACTTGTATCAATGATACTGGATATTTATAGAGGAGCATTTGAAAGAATTTTTATCTGGTCTCCATCTGTAAATTTGGATAGTATTTGGTTGCCAGTTAAACAATACATTAAAGAAGGTTTGAAAGTAGATAATGATAAAGAACCGTGTTGGTGGGATGAGTTCAATGTTGAAGATTTAGAAAGAGTTATAGAAACTCAAAATATAATAATTGAATATCAGAAAAAACAAGGAACGAAGAAATTATTTAATATTTTGGTAATTTTGGATGATGTATCTGATAATCCAGCAATAACAAGAAATAACAAATTGTTAAATTCTTTATTTTGTAGAGGTCGTCATAGTGGAATATGAACACTTGTAAGTGTTCAAAAATCATCAACCGTACCACCAATTATTAGAGTAAATGTAAGTCATTTGTTTTATTATAAAGTTAGAAATTTTAAAGAGATAGAAATATTGCAAGACGAATTATCAGCAATTGTTAGAAGCGATAATTTACATGAAAGCAAGAAACTAATTTATAAAATATATGAGACTGCCACTGATGAACCGCATAGTTTTTTATATATTAACCTTTTAGAAAAGAACCCAGATAAAATGTTTATGAAAAAGTTTTCTCAATATTTGAAAATTACTAATTAAATAATTAAATAATTAAATAATTAAATAATTAAATATATATTAATATTATATGATATTTTATGATTTACCAATAGAAATTAAAGACATAGTATTATCTTATAGTTTAGGCGATGTTAGATTATTAAAAATAAAAAATAATAATATTATTAAAAATTATATTAATAAATATAAACCAGTATATAAATCTTACACATTAACATACATTATTTTGAAATTGATAATATCAATATTAATAATGGAATATCATATATTTTGAATTTAAGTGAGTTAGATAAATTACATCAAAAAAATAAACCATTAAAATTATTTATTGAATATGATATATTTGTTACATTTAGCTCGTTTACTCGTTGGTTTCATGTGTGTAATCGAACTTTAATATCAATTAATTTATTTGATATTTATTATTTTCTTAATAAAGACCTTCATAAAGTTAAATTAGTGTATGCGAGTGATATGGTTAATTTTGTTTCATTACAAGTGAAAAAAATAACTATTAAAGTCATCAATGAAGATGACCAAATTATTATTGATGACTTTTATTTTTATCTTTGCAATTAATAGCATTAAGCCAAAGGCTTAATGTTATTAATTCAAAATAATGAATAACTACAAATTTGAACCGGTAATCTATATATTAATTTATCAGATTTTTCTTTTTCAATTTTACACATTCTTTCACTCATTTGCTTAATTGCTTTTAACTGTAATTTATCAATATTACTTAAATCTAATTGTTCTATATCAATATCATTAATTTTATCAATAGATGAAGTTTCAACATTACTATTTGAATTACCCATTATATATTATTATTTTAGATTATAATATAATACAATAATAAGTATTCAAAGGTATACAATACAATAATAAATATTCAAAGGAATTAGAATAAACCAACAAAACCCCCACATAATAGGAGTACATAACATACAACACTTATGTGTTCGCCTGTCGAATTCCTCTTCTCTTCTTTGTCTTTTTAATTCTTTAATATATTCATCAAATTTAGAATGACTAAAATTACATTCTTTATTATTACATTTATCTAATGTAAATTCATCTTTATTTAACTTAGTAATTTTACAACCACAATAACGAGTTTTTTCTCTCATACTATCATTCTTAAATAATACTTCTATTTTAACTTTTCTGTCAATGTCCATATATATATCTAGATATATTAATTAATTATTTATTTATTTATTTATTTATATATTTATATATTTATATATTTAAATTATTTATTTTTTTCTTTTTTAAATTCCTTAATTTCTTTTTCAAGTTTATCTACTTTATCATTTAATTCTAACACTGCTTTATGAACTAGCACGGGTAAAACTAAATAATTCAATCCTAAATACTCTCTGTCTTTACTAACAACATTTTCAAATTCTTTAGGGATTGCTTTTAATACTTCATCTGCTATATATCCTATATGAGTTTTACCACCATCATTTCTATCGTGTCTTTTAAACTTCTTCGGTTTAAATTTCTTATCAACATTCATACAATTAGATTTGATATTGTCTATATCATATTTCAATCTTGAATCAGATGAATCCACAAACGTTCCGTTGATGGTTACTGTTGCTGCTGTTAAATCTATATTAGTTCCTGTTGATGGTTCAATTAAATTACACAACATTTTTTTCGTTCCTGCAACTGTTACATTTTCATCAAAAGTCGATGGAGCATTATTTGTAAAACTTTCAGTATTTACTGTAGTTCCAAATGTCTTATCAATAGATAATAAAACTGAAGGTGTACTTGAAGCATCTGAAACTCTAAACGCAGTGTTTGATGTTCTGAATATTACATCAATTGTAGATAAATTAGTTCCATCATAATAAGCTGATATTTCCGATGTTCCCATTTTAATATCAGTTCCAGTAGTCATTGAAATATTATCCAAAAATGAAACCGTTGTTAAATCGAATGATTGAATGGTATTAGTTGCTAAATATGCATTTTGAACTGCTAGGTTAGTATCAACGGTCACTAATGTTCCACCATTAGGCGCTATATGATTGCTTCTTAATGCTCCATTAGTTTTAACATAAACATCATCAGCAAATACATTACCCATAAAATCAGCAGTAGCAGTATTAAAAGTCCATCCAGTAGAAATATTAACTGCTCCAACTATGTTAGATTGAACAGCAGGGTCTCCACAGATAAACCTAATTGAAGAATTAGCATCACTATTCCTCATATCAAAAGATGAAAAAGCACTAACATATCTATATAATTCACAATTTGTATCAATTGTTAATTTACCATCAGTATCAATATTAACATTATCACAATTAACAGCAGCATTTGTATAAATATTACCTAACCCATCTATAGGTTTACTAAAAATAGTTTTATTAACTAATCCATCACACATCATATATTGGTTACTGGCATTAGTAATATCGCCAACAGAAAGAGAAACAAAATTAGGATGATGCATATAAAAACCTTCTATTGCATCTGGTGTATATGTTTCTAAATATGGTTCTAATCCATTTATTGAAGTATTGATATTATCTATTTTTGTTTTAATATCCGTTGAAAAATCATTATTTGTAAATAAATTTCCTTTCATATAAACAGCACCTTCAAAATATGATGTTCCGTGCATCTGCGCAAAATTATATGAAGTATGAACATTACCGTTAATCGTAATTCTTGAAGCATTATTAGGTCTTCCAATAATAACATCTCCTGTATTCCATCCTAGCCATAATCGATAAGGAGTAGCACCTTCTAACCCTTGATAAGAGTCCAATTGACATCCGCGTTTAAACTCGAGTCTTTGGTTACTAACTGCGTCCTGGATTCTAAATATTGGATTAGTATTATCTGTTAAACTAAGTATTAATGGAGAGTTTACTGTTTGCGCAGTTGTATTAACTTTGTCTAATTTTTGACTTATTACTGTATCTTGTGCGCTATCATTTGTAATTATTGAATTAATTGTATTTGTATTTCCTGTTATTAATCCACTTAATCCATCTGATTGTAAAACATATCTAGCGTCAGAACCTGCTATATCTAAAATAGATGAACACGAAAATAAACCTGATACTTGTAAATTAGATAATATTGTAGTATTATGATTTAATAATATTTTATCATTTTGAAAAGTTGAAGAATTATTAATTTCTACATCTCCAAAACCTCTTTGATTTAAAAACATAGTTGCTCCACTTAAATTTCCATAAACATAACTATCAAAATAATTATTATACATTTCAAAGAAATTATTATAATTTCCAAAATTTGCTATTTTGAAAATTGAAGTAGTTGTTATATTATGAATTAATGTATTATTTAATACTGATGTATTTAATTTATCTGATAATAAATTATTAGTTGTTATTTTATTGTAATATAAATTACTATCAAATGAACCTGTTTGTAATTGAGATATTAAATGAGAATTTGATGAAATATTATTAAAATTAGTTGATACAGTAGAATTTAAATTATTTATTAAATGTGTATTTGATGAAATATTATTAAAATTTGTATTAATTAAATTAGTATTTGATGAAATATTATTAAAATTAGTTGATACAGTAGAATTCAAATTATTTATTAAATGTGTATTTGATGAAATATTATTAAAATATGTATTAAGTAAATTAGTATTTGAAGAAATATTATTAAAATTACTTGTCATAGTAGAATTTAAATTATTTATTAAATGTGTATTTAATGAAATATTATTAAAATTTGTATTTGAAGTTATTGTCAGATTACCTATTAAAAAAGAATTTGAACTAATATTATTTGATAATACATTAATTTCTGTTTTGTCATATGTTTCAGTTATATCATAAAAATTAGCATTTATCTGCTCCTTTGTATAGGTGTCTGCTTGGTCTGCTTTACTATCTAATACTGTTTGAATGTCAGATTTACTCGCGTAAAGGTCTTCTATATCATTGACTGCTCCATCTTCTACTTGCCTAATTCTATTTGCTGTAATATCAAAGATATTCATTAAGTTTTTGCTCATAATATTATATTATTAATTAGAAAATTAATAATATCATATTTTGTATTTTAATCATAAAATGTTACAGAATTTGAACGGATTTCAAGGATACATTCGTGCACCATTAGCATGTAAAGTCTCTCTGCCATGTAATTGTTATTATACAATGTTGAACTTTCCATCGCCTTTATTTTCACAACCATATTTGAGTTATTTTTTAAATTCATCCCAGTATAATTTGCCGATTCGAGTTTCTGCAAATTAAAACCGAACATAAAAGCGTGAGACCTATAATCTTCTGCACTAACTAACATGGGTTTGTCAGCACAATGCATCAAATGGACATATGCTTCACGAACACCTTGAATTTCTTGACTCGGAATAACTTGATTACCAATTATCAAAGAAGCAGACAGATCATATTCGGGGTCATCAAAACCTTTATCAAGTGATACAACACCTAACGGGTGATACATACGTAGATATTCTTTCACCAGTTCTCCATATCCTCCTGTATAGATTTTTGGTGTGGTATTTGAAAAAGAAATAAACAGTTTATTTAATTTAGATACATTGCGGACAATAGTTGTGAATATTTCAGTTGATGTTGATGCTGTTTGTTCTTGTAGGGTTTCAGTTTCAAAAGTAATAGGGAGAGAACCAGTTTCTAAAATTTTACTGTATTCGGCATATAGACTATCATCGATCGTATAAACGTTGCCTTTGAATAATGGCTTGGTCACAGACCACTCTATACTTGTATTTGTAGCAGTGAAAAGTCCTGTTCTATTAACAATTGGTTTTAATACATCAGTTGTTAAATATAATTCAACTGTTATTGGACAATAAGATAAAGGTATCCAGTTTTCACAAGTCTTGAAACATTTTAAGTTTAAATCAAAATAGACATTGGCACTTTTACCTGCTTTAATTCCTCTATAATTACCATTGGTTACATTTCTAGTTACTGCTTGGGTAGTAGAAGTTCCAGTAGCATTACAAACTAAAAACCGTCCATCGTGATTGAGTAGACTATTTCCAAAACCCAATGCTTCATCAATTCTTTTTTCTTCTGATGATTTTAATACATCTTTCATTGCACTCGCACGAGAAAGAGAATTTAAATCACATACAATGACATCACCCATTAACACACGCACCCTATCAAAGAAACCGGCTGTGTCAATTGGTCGAAGTTCGTGATTTTCTGTTTTATCAGTGTTGTTTAGAGTAAATTCTAATAATAGAGATGGTAAGGACAACCATTGGTTAGGTGGTCCAGTAATATTAAATCTAATTACAGAATTTGTATCAGCGGTATAAGTAGAAACCGATGAAGGGTAAAATTTTTTACTTTCTTTTGACCGAACATAAGAACCGCCATCTTTTAATTTAAATCTTAAATTCTTTTCAACAAGGACATCATCTATTTCCAGAGTTTCCATCTTTATATATTTAATAATAGAAAAATATTATATTATTCTATTATTAAATCAATTTATTTTAAAATGTGAATAATCTATAACTTCTTTTTTAGACTTTTTTAATAGTTTTTTAGACCTATTTTTCATATTATTATTTTCAACCTTATAATTAGGTTCGCGTTCATCTTCTACAATCTTTTTAATGTCATCATAACTGATTTTCTTTTTAGGATTTATACTATTTTTTATGTCATTATTAGGCATTATATATAAGCCTATAAAATTTCCTTTACAGGTTCAATGCTTCTTGATACATCTTTACCAGCATCGCCATAACCAGTCTTATAATCGTGATTTATCAATGGGTTTAAACTTCCAGTTGCTACTGTAATCGCTCCACGGTCTGCCACTGATATTGGGTCTAATATACTTCTAAAATTAGTATAACTATCATTGTTTTTGTTTGACATTGAAATAAAAGGAGCACCGTAAGTAGTTAATCTAATATTTCTATCAGGATTTTCTTTTAAATATTTAGCACTCGCACTACTACCCAATGAATGTGAAATAACTTCACTAATATTATGGTTTTCATCAAGTATATCGCTAATATCTCTATACCTTTCACTGAATGAACTTAAACCAAATGGAATTGTAATATCACTTAAAATATCATTAATATTTGATATAATATTAGACTTACCAAATGTTCCAGCAACATATAGTTTATTATTATCTAAATAATAACCTTTACCATTTGTATATGCTTTGTTTAATCCTTCTGTGTCAGATAAATTATTATTATATTTAGGTTTGAATAATGATTTTTCTTGTTGAATTTCATTAATTATTTTTCGATACATTTCACTATGACCTTGATGAAGCGGATTGTATGATTTTAATTTTCCTTCTTTTAAATAATATTTATATTTATTTTTCATATATAATTAAATTATAAAAAATCTAATTAATTAATATAATGAGATTTCGTAAAATATATATCAACAGTGCTTATCGTGATTTAAATGACAGTCAATCTACATCAGATTTTGTTATTAATTTAAGAGAGCAACAAGAATGCGGACCAAATACTAAAATGATTTGTCACGAAGTATCTATCGCTAATTCATTTTATCCAATTGAAGATAATTTAAATAACAGATTATATTTAACATTAGGAGGGATATTAATAGGAGCACCAGTATATTATTTTATTGTAGCACCTGATAAAGGTAGTTATGTAGGTAGTGAATTAGCAACCGAATTACAAAATAAATTGAACACTGCAACCAATGGGACGATGGAAACAGTAATTTTTTTACTTGTAGTTATTCATTAAAAACAAATAATATAACTATAAGTTGTAATTATATTTCTTACTTTTTTGTAATCCATACAGATAAAGAATTACAAACTAATTATAGTTTTGGTGTTGATTATGATAGAGATTATCCTAATAGTATTAATGACATTTTAGGAAATACTACTGAAAAAGTAAATAGTACAGCAGACCCGTTTGTTAGTGGATTTATATCATTTTTACCTGTTAAAAATATTTATATTCATTGTAATGAATTAAGTAACGGAAACCAGTTATGTAGTTTTGGTACTTCATCAATAATAAAGAAAGTACCAGTTTTAACATCATTCGGCAACCTCATATATGATAATGAACTAATTTTAAATGATGCTAATGATGTTAGTATGCGTTCATTGAATAGACTTCATTTTAGATTTACTGATGCATCGGGTAGAGTTTTAAATATGAATGGAACAACAAGTAGTTTTAGTTTAACATTTTTTGAAGGTTAGAAAAGCATATATTAAATATTTTAATATAAATATTTGTTATATACTAATTATATTAAAATATTTTAATATAAATATTTATTATATACTAAGTATATGGTTAAAATATTGAAATAGTAGATGTAGGCAGTGAAAATAATGAAGCACCTAAAGAAGTAGAAGAAAGTAAAGAAGAACCTATTATTAATGAAGAAAGTAAAGAAGTAGAAACTAATAATATTATAAATGAAGAAAATAATAAAGTAGAAGAAGAACACGAACCAAAGCAAGAATTAAAATCTAAAACATACTCAACTGAAAAAGTGGAATGTCCAAAATGTAAAAAATATTTAACAAAATACACTTTCAGATATCGTCATAACTGTAATGGAATACCAGTTAAAAAAGAACCAGACCCTAACAAAGTTGTTCGAAGAAAAATTATGCATCCACAACAAGCAGAAGAGTTTAAAGATGATGTCTGTAATAGAGTGAAGGATAATTTACCAAAAGTTGATGAACAAGAAATAGAAAGAAGAGTTGAAGAACGATTGAAAAACATTTAGAAACAACTGCTAATAAAGTATTTGAAACTGCAAAAGACCGTTACAATAATATGAAGGTAGAGAGAGATAATAAAAATAAACAGAAAATTAATAATTTAGCAAATAAAATTATTTAATCTAATTATTATTATATAATGATTATTGATAAAAAACAATTGCTTATGCGTCGTAGAGAAATTTATGACAACGTTGTAAATAGAATAACAGAACCACAAAATAAAGACAAACCGAATATCAGTGATGTTATTGATAGAAAAGCAGTTTTTGAAACAAACAAACCAAAAAAGAAGAATAAATATAAATCAACTCAACATTACTATTATGAAGGAGACAACAAGGCACACCAACCTAATTACACATATTTTAAAGAATTACAAGAACAATTAGAACGTCATAGCGCTAAAAAAGATTATGCTGTATTTCAATATAAAAGAAGATATCAAGAAGAAGCACAGGCTTATTTTAATGAAATCCAAAGGTTGGAAAGTGAAAAAATGAGACATCACCCATCAAGTGAAACAGGTAAATCCTAGTCAGAAATGATAAAGAAGAAGAAAGGAATAATCAATCAATTAAGAAATGATTTTAATTTTGATTAAATTAATTAATTAGATTAATAAATATAATCTAATTAATTTAATATACTAATGAGATTAGACAATGCACAGATGAAAACATTAAAATCACAATTGAGATTAAGACCGTCTTATAATGAACTGATAAAGGAAATTACAAAGGAAGAATTTAAAAATAAGAATATAAGAGATGTAATAGACAGAAACGCTTATTATTTTCGTGATAGTCCATTAGGAACAGTGTATGATAATAATACAGTAGATTTGAGACAACAACACTTTCAAAAAATATTAGAACGACCTAAAACAGTCCCGCATTTTGATATGGCAAGGGACGATGAAATGGATGATTTAAGAGACGGTTCAATACAAACACTAAGTGCCACAATGGATGATGCAGAGGAACAACACGAACGACAAATCAGTCAAATTTCGAAAAGACTTAGTAGTGAACAAATAGCAGACCTACACCAACGAGCACAACGAGCAAAACAATTAGATGAAGATGACTGGCAGTCAGTAGCAACCGCAAAGTCAAGTGATGATTTACCGCCATTGGAAGATTTACAACCAAAAAGAGTTTCAAATTTACAAAAAGCAAGAGCAAGATTGCAATTGAAACGATTTATTGATGAAGATAAAGACAGTCCTGAACCAAAAAGAGTTTCAAATTTACAAAAAGCAAGAGTAAGATTGAAACTTAAGCGATTTGTTGATGAAGATAAAGACAGTCCTGAACCAATAGAAATAAAAGAAGCAGAAAAAAGAATAGAGCAAAAAATGGAAACCGTTGGCAGTTCATCCACATGACCAGCAAGACAAACAAGAACACATAAGGAAACTATTGACTATTCAACTGATATAAACCATTGGAAGGGAAGCACAGTAAAAGAAGAAGACATATTATTTCAATTATATTTAAGAGGAGCAGGACTTACTGAAGAACAGGAACAACAATATTCAAACACAAAGAAAAAGGGGAAAGGTAAAAAGGAAACAGGTAGAACTTATTTAGTTGGACTGGTGGATAAACTTATAAACAGCGGAAAATGGACAACAGAAGTAAATGATGAATTGTTAAGAAAAAGAATGAATGATTGGAAAGATATGAAAGGAAAAGGCAAGGCAACAAAGGAAAAATAGATAATTTTACATAATTTATCAATAATTATATAAAATGATTAACAACCACAAGCAAGAGTTAAGGAAACGCCCTACTTATGATGAAATGCTTAAACAAGCAATCACAAGCAAAATGAAAACAACAGTTATATTGAAGAAATACAAAAAATATATGTTATTGAATAATTTTGATTTTGATAAAATGGATTTAATGAATTATAAAAATAAAGAAAGATATATGAACGCTCAAGTTATGATGGCAGACAAGGCAACACAAACGCTTAACAAAGAAAACAAGGCAACACAAACAGACCTACCAAATGATAAAGCGACACAAACTTATAATTTTGATGATATGACAAAAATATTAGGCGGTTCTTCAAAGAGTTTCAAAAGCAAACTGATAACCAAGGCTGAAGCAGAAGCATTAGCATTTACATATGACCCTGATTTATATGATGACGACGATGATGATGATGATAAAAAGGATGATGATATTGATAAATATAGAAAGAAATTATTTATTTTGATGAGGATTATAGAATTTATGTTGAGGACGGGTTTTAGTATAGGACAAATAGTAGCACATTTAACATATCACACTACATTAACTACAATTCAAGGTTCAGAGTTATTAGTTAATTTAACAATGAATTCATTAGTAACATCATACGATATAGCAACTGCTATAATGAATTGGTTGAATACAAATGTTAGTGAGGAAGTTGAATTAAACACAGAATCCCCTATTAGCGTTAATAGTTCTCCACCTATCACTGTTAATAGTTCTTCAACGCATACTGTTAATTCATCATCATCAGAAGAAAATTCTAATTATGAAATAGCACCACCAACAGAAATACCTATTCCTACTGATGCTGAAAGTGAAAATGATGGAGATAAGGATAAAGATAAGAATAAAGAAAAACAATAAAATAATAATAGTAATAAATAATAAAAAATAATAAATAAATAAAATAAAATTAAAATACCAGAATTTGTAAAAATGCCTTAAAGAAATAGCGACTTTATTATATAAGATAAATGCCATTCTATAGCAGACACTCAGATGATGGAAGCGATAGATTGTTAGGAGGAATACATGATGAAGATGATTATAATGACTTTATGAATATGTTATTTATGAATAGTAGTTTTGCTGATGACATTGAAAGACATTATAAAAGTTCAGATGCTGATGTGTTGCCAAGTCCTACTGATAGCGAAGAAACAAAAGAAAATAAAGAGAAACAATATCAAAAGGATTATCATAAAAAATACTTTCAAGAAAAACTTAATAAACCTTATACATGTAATATTTGTGGGAAATCAATGGCCAACAGTTCTAACAAATCAAGACATGAAAAAAGTAGAAAGTGCCAGAGTACTAAAAGTAAAGTCTAATTGGATAATATTAATTTAATTTTAATTTAATTAATATAATCCAATTTCAATATATGAGTAAACTAAGTAATGAGGAGATAATGAGCAATATCTACTATGATTTAGAAACAGGTTATGGTTCTAAACAAAGCTTATACAATCAAGCAAAAGAGAAAGGAGCAAGTGTAACATTAGAAGAAGTGGCAAAGTGGTTGAAGAAGCAACCTAACAAGCAAATAAAGCCGTATCAGAATTATAACAGTTTCTTAGTGCCATATGCCAGAGCAGAATTTCAAATAGATATTATGGATATGAAAATATTTAAGAAAGAAGATGAAGAACGCTATGCATTGATTGTAATAGATGCTTTCAGTAAATTAGGTTTTGTGCATCCAATGTTTCAAAGAGACAGTCCAAACGTTTTGAAAGGTTTGAAAGAAGCATTTAAAGTTATGGGTGAGCCTGTGGAAATCTTTTCTGATGATGATGGAGCATTTAAAGCAGAAGTAAAGAAATATTTAGATGATTTAGGTATAATACATAAAACAACGCTAACACATGCCAATATTGTGGAGAGATTGATTAGAACGATGAAAAAAGGAATAGGAGACAGAATACACTTTACTAAAGGTAGATGGACTGATATGTTGAAACCTACATTAAAGAAATATAATAGCGCTATTCACTCATCAACTGGAATGAAACCAAATGAAGCGCATGATGATGACAATAGAGCAAATGTAAAAGCAAACCTTACACTGAAGCAAAAGCATATGAGGAAATATCCTAAATTATCAGTTTCAGACACAGTGAAAATATACCAAAAAGGAAAAGGTAATTATACATCATATAAAGGACCAACCCAAAGTGGACAGAAAGGAAATACAAAATAGAAAAGATAGAAAAAGATATAACATTACAAACATACTATGTCTTGGAAGGATTGAAAAAGCATTATTTGCGCCATGAATTATTACTAATTGAAAATTAAAAATAATAATTTAGACTAATAATTAGTTATTTAGTTCTTAGAATTTTATGACTTTAAAAAGACTTAAAGAGAAAAACCATAATTAAATTATATAGATAATAATATGAATAGAGATTTACCGCCAGATGAAAACACTAAAATAGTTAAGTATCTTCTTAAAGAAAATTTAGGAGAATACAAAGTAAATAATAAAGGTAAAAAACTTAAAACCATAATTATAGGAAACAACCAGTATAGATATAATCCAGAAAAACCAATAAGCAATAGATTGAGTAAGAGACTTGAAGCAGTAAAGAAAACTAATGACTACAAAGCAAATCAAATCAGAGAAAGAGTAGGAGCAAGAACGGTTTTAAAACATGCTATTAAGAAAAAAGCAGTAATAACAGAAGAAAGAAGCGCCTTTAGAGCATATGCTAACGCCTACACAATTTCAAACATTCATTTAAAAGAGTTGAACGGATTGACTTATTTTAATTATCAATTTGACAAACTTAATGAATACTTGAAAGAGAATAGAGGAATGAAACTTAATGCTACAATAAATATGAAAGTTATGAACTTATTTGATGAGGAGAGAAACGTAACAGTTAGGACAAGGTCGTACACTATTGTAAATGAAGAGGATTTAAGGAATGCTTTGAAAAGAATGAGACCTGATGTTGAAACAAGAATTTTAGATATGGCTTTGTATCAGTCAGGATTAATAATTAGCAATATTAATAATATTCATATCATGTATAATAAATATAATCCGACTAGAGCTGGCAAATATATTGAACTTCCAGAATGGATTAAAAAGAAAAAGGCATGTATCAATATTAAAAATCAAGATGACAAGTGTTTTAAATATTCTATTGAGTGTGGATATTGTAAAATTTGTGATAAAGCACACCCTGAAAAGATGTTTCATTACAAGAAGATAGCAAGTGATTTGATTTTTGATGGTGTGAGTTTTCCTGCTAATAATAATGATATAGATATATTTGAAGAAAATAATAAATCAATATCCATTAATGTTTATGAAATTGATGATAATGAACAAATTGTTATTAGTAGAAAATTGAAAAATAAAGATGCGTCTTTTCATTTTGATTTGTTAAGAGTTGATGATGAGGATTGCAGTCATTATGTGTATATAAAAAGTTTGAGCAGACTTATTAATAATCAAAAAAGTAATCATAATGGTAAGTCCTATTTTTGTAAATATTGTAATCATGGATTTAGAAATGAAGAATTATTAAATAAACATTATGATAGTGGATGCATGGAAGTTGATGGTCAACAAATAGTAATGCCTAAGCCTTATGAGAAAGTTAGTTTTAAGCATCACTTCAAAAAGTTAAGATGTCCTTTTGTTGTATATGCTGATTTTGAATGTTTGACAGAGGAACTGAAAAAACCTGATGAAGATGAAGATAAAAACACTTTTTCTTATCAAGAGCATAAGCCATGTGGTTTTATGCTTAATATGGTTAATGCTGTTGATAATACAAATTATGAATTTATGTATCGCGGTAAAGATGCTGTTGATGTGTTTTGTCAAAAACTTAATGACATTAGGGCAGAAGTAAAGGAGAAGATGGGAGAAAACGAAAAAATAGACATGACTGATGAAGACAAAGAAGATTTTAAACATGCTAAAAACTGCTTTATTTGTGGAGATAAGTTTAGAATGAACTATAAGAATGCCAAGGAAGCAGAGAAATATAGAAAAGTTAGAGACCATTGTCATTTTACAGGTAAGTATAGAGGTTGTGCTCATAATGTTTGCAATCTTAATTTTTGTAATAGATATTTTAAAATTCCAGTATTCTTTCATAACATGAAAAATTATGACGGTCATTTAATTATTCAAAATGCTGATAAATTAAGTAACAACAGTAAAATAGGTGTCATCGCTCAGAACAGTGAAAAATTTATTAATATCAGTTTTGAAAGTTTGAGTGTTAAAGACACTTTTGGGTTTTTAACTGCTTCATTAGATAAGTTAGTTTCAATGAGTAAGTATGATAATACAGATGAAGAAGATAAAAGTAAATGGTTATTGCGTGAAAACTGGAAAGATAATTTTAGGTTCAGTAGTAAAAATGATGTGATTAAGAGTGAGAAATGTCTAGATTATTAACTGATAAAGGCGTTTATCCTTATGACTACATGAATTCATTTGATAAATTTGATGATGAGCAATTACCGAGTAAGGATGATTTTTATAGTCAGTTGAGTGAAGAAGGTATAAGTGTTAACGACTATGAAAGGGCAAAAATTATATGGAAGCATTTTGACATTAAGAATATGGGTGAATACCATGATTTATATTTGAAAACTGATGTATTATTATTGACTGACATTTTCGAAAATTTTAGAGATGTATGTATGAAATATTATGGATTGGACCCTGCTTATTATTATACATTGCCTAACTTTGCTTTTGATGCTATGCTTAAAATGACTGGTGTAGAGATTGATTTAATATATGACCAAGAAATGTATGAAATGATAGAAGCGGGACTTAGAGGCGGGATGTGTATGGTTTCTACTAAAAAAGTTGAAGCAAATAATAAATACATGGGAGAAGAATATGATAAAAATAAAGAAAGTAGTTATATTAACTATTTTGATGCTAATAATTTGTACGGGTTAAGCATGATACAAAAACTGCCATATAAAAATCTAAAATGGGATGATACATTAAAAGAAGAAGACATTATTAATTACAAGAATAATAATATTGGATATATTCTAGAAGTGGATTTAGAATATCCTAAAGAATTACACGATTTACACAATGACTATCCAATGGCACCTGAGGTTATGAATGTTAAAGCCGACATGCTGTCAGATAAACAAATTGAAATTTATGAATTTTTAAATCATAAAAAACCTACGGATGAGAAAACAAATAAATTAGTATTGAATTTAAATGATAAAGAAAAATATGTAATCCATATAAGAACCTTACAATTTTATTTGAAGCAAGGGTTAAAACTTAAGAAAATTCATAGAGCAATTAAATTTGAACAAAAAGAAGTTTTAAAACCTTACATTGAGTTTAACACTGAGAAGAGGAAGAATGCTAGAAATGATTTTGAGAAAGATGTTTATAAATTGATGAACAATGCCATATTTGGAAAAACAATGGAGGATAAGCGAAAACATTTAGACTTTGAAGTTGTGAGTGATGAAACTAGATATATGAAGTGTGTAAGTAATCCTAACTTCAAACATAGTCATATCATTAATGAAAATTTGGTTGGAGTTGAAAAGCAAAAAACAAAGTTGAAACTAGACAAACCTATATTTATTGGGATGAGTATTTTAGATTTGAGTAAGCAACACATGTATAAATTTTATTATGACGTTATAAAGCCTAAATATGGAGATAATATTAAAATGGTATATACTGATACTGATAGTTTTGTATTTCATATTAAAACCAATGACATTTATGAAGACCTGAATACAATTAAAAAAGAAATAGATTTTTCAGATTATCCTAGGAACATAAATGTTATGATGATAATAACAAGAAAGTATTAGGTAAATTTAAGGATGAATTAAAAAGTAAAATAATAACAGGGTTTATAGCCCTTCGTCCTAAATGCTATGCTTACTCAGTTTATGGTGATGATAAAAAATATAAGAAATGTAAGGGCATAGCAAAAGGCACAGTAAGACGTCAAATGAAATATGAAGAGTTTGAGACGGTTTTAAAAACTAATGAGGTTATACATAAGTCATTTAATAGTATTAGAAGTAAAAACCACAGAATTTTTAGTATAACAACTAAAAAAATTGCTCTTAGTAGTTATGAAAACAAAAAATATTGGATAGATAGTATAAACTCACTTGCTTACGGCCATTATAAAATAAATTCTTTGAAAACGACTTAAAGAAATATTGACTTAATATATTAAGATAGAAATGAACGGTGATAAAATCAATAATTATATCAATAAAAAATGCTATGATTGTTGTCACTTCAAAAAAGAAAATATGGAATTGTATAAATTAAATTTACCTAATAAAATATTGAATAATATTATTAATTATTCAATGGATGAAGAAGATGAATGTAAAATTTGTCAGGAATGGAGAGATAATCAAGTTTTAATCAAATGTCTGTTGAGAATAAAAGGGAGACATAATAGAAATGTAGAAGATGAGATTTTAATATTTCTAACTGTAAATAAAATACCACCTTACGATTATATTAAACAGTTTCTTAAAATCCCTAAGAAAAAATATGGTATGATTGATGATATATTAAGGATGTTGTGTTATAGTCAAGAGAAAGGAGAAGATGTTAAAGAAAATATCAAATTATTTATTGAAAGTAAAAATTTTAATGTTCAAAATACATTGAGAGATATTAATATTATTTTTAAAATGATGTATGAAAGAAGTAAGACAAATCAATTAAATTATTATCCTGTACTGAAATTATAATCATACTATGATTATCACATGTAAAATATTATATGTTATAATTGTAATATATTTATCGTTTGTAAAGATTGAATTATTATATTTTCCTAATTTGCTTATCTCTTTCAAAGTGCGTTGTTTAGACTTGGTATGCTCTTTTGATTTTTTCGTGCTTTGGCTGTTTGTTTTTATTTTGTTTGACACTCTTCTGATATTTTTTGTTTGTATGTTGCTTTGTTTTTTGTTGATGTGTGTTTTTGAGTTTGGGTTCTTTGATGATTTAGAGTGTTGCTGTTTTGTTGGTATGCTTGATTGAATTATTTAATGTTGCATGCTGTGATTAAATATTTTTGTTGGTGGTTGTGATTATTTATTTTGTTTGCTTGTTGTTCTGGATTTTGTTTTCTGTTTGTTGTGTTGCTGTTGGAGAAAAAATAGTAGAAAGAATAATTCTTTGAATTCTCCTTTTACTATTTTTTTGGGGGTGGGGGCATGTTGGAGGCTTTCCTCATTTTTCAGAGGGGCAAATGCTGGTTGCCTGGATGAATTGACCGGGACAGGAACCATGTTGGAGGCTTCCTCAATTTTGAGAGAACTGTTTATCTACTGTGGATGGACGAACTCCTGCACCACCTAAGAAATCTTGGGAATGATGATTCCCCTGCAATACCAACAAGCAATGGTTCCCCATTGTTTCTTGGGTGGTCACAGTATCATTTGTGTGTGTCATAGGGCTGCCCCAAAGCATGGGATTTCGGTTTTCCTTTCCGTTTCCCTTTGCTCCAACTTTTAAAGGGTATTGAGGCCTCAAAACGGTTTTGTTCAAGGTCCAAACCCTTTCAATTGAGATCCATCCTCATTCAATAAACGCTGGAAATTCAATTCCTCAACGCAACTGCTAACAAACGTTATGGTTGCTACTTCATCACCTACCCTTATAATCCGATTCCCCCAACGTAAACTCCAAACAAGCTTTATGGCTTCAACTCCTAGGTCCCCAAGTAGTGCCCTTTGACCATTTTTTTTTTGGGGGGTCCCCCTACTAAAATAGACTACAGAAAAAATAGGTTAACTGCACAACCTAGACTCCATGATCGCCCCGTAAAAATGCCAAAGGAAGGGTTGTCACGTGGGGTGGGGGGGGAGGGAGGGGGGGGGGAGGGAGGGGAGGGGGAGGGAGCCCAAATAAAACCTAAGGCCTTAAGGGCTTAACAGCTCCCTCTCGCCTTCCCTGCCTCCCCCCCAGCCCTATTAAATACACTCCTTTCATACACACCTTTGTATAATTGTTGGGTAACCAACCTTGAAGGGATTCGTTGGGATACGCAAACACCAAATAGCTACTAGGTCCTCCAGTAGAGAGCCCCAGTGAGATGGTTCCAACCCGGCTCCGGCGCCTTTCGGTCACTGAGGTACGACCGGGGCCGCGGGGGGCGCCTGGCGCGGCTGCTGGGGCGTCTCGCCTGCGACCGTCGCGGGCGGTATTTCCGTTTTAGGGAGGCCCTGGGAAAGACGGGGAAGATGAGAGAAGATAAAAAACAAAAAACACTTGTAGGTAAAACCCGGAAACTACTTCTTTTTTTTTGTGTGTGTGTGTTTTTTCGTCCTTTTTTGTCTTCCTCTATTTTTTTCTGCAGGGTAGATGAGAGGAAAACACATCTGGCTGTGAATCAAAACCAATGGTTACCATTTTGGGGTAGGTGCAATTTTAGTCTATTTTAGTGGGGATTGGGATGGGGGTACGGGCTTTTGACCTATGGCCATCTGCCAAGTGGAACCAGGGGAACCGCCGTGTCCTTTTGATCCGGTGAGTTTAGATGGGGGTTATCTTCCATTTAGCAGGGAGGTGGCTTTGTTCTAAGGAACCGCTTCAGAAGTGGTTGGTGGACATAACGCTCTCCAGCTAAATGGTCAAACAGCCACAAACAATGGGACGTAGGCAGAGCAGAGCTTCCCAAGCATTCACAAACGAACGGTTGCACAAATTATAGGTGCAAACTGAGAAATAGTAAGAACACGTCGCATGGGCGGGAGTGTGGGGGATTGGGGGGGTTGGGGTGGGGTGGGATTCAAGTGCTAAACAATGAGGAAGCCTGCGAACGAAAGGCTCGATGTTTGAGATCGAACTTGACAATGGGCCCGCGGCTCCCCGACACTTCTCGGGTCTCGGGTCTCGGGTCTCGGGTCTCGGGTCTCGGGTCTCGGGTCTCGGGTCTCGGATCTCGGGTCTCGGGTCTCGGGTCTCGGGTCTCGGGGTCTCGGGGTCTCGGGGTCTCGGGTCTCGGGTGTCGGGTCTCGGGTCTCGGGTCTCGGATCTCGGGTCTCGGGTCTCGGGTGTCGCGTCTCGGGTCTCGGGGTCTCGGGTCTCGGGCCTCGGGTCTCGGATCTTGGGTCTCGGATCTCGTCTCGGGTCTCGGGTCTCGGGTCTCGGGTCTCGGGGTCTCGGGTCTCGGGGTCTCGAGTCTCGGGTCTCGGGTCTCGGGTCTCGGATCTCGGGTCTCGGGTCTCGGGTCTCGGGTCTCGGGTCTCGGGTCTCGGGTCTCGGGTCTCGGGTGTCGGGTCTCGGGTCTCGGATCTCGGGTCTCGGGTCTCGGGTCTCGGGTCTCGGGTCTCGGGTCTCGGATCTCGGGTCTCGGGTCTTGGGTCTTGGGTCTCGGTCTCGGGTCTCGGGTCTCGGGTCTCGGATCTTGGGTCTCGGGTCTCGGGTCTCGGGTCTCGTCTCGGGTCTCGGGTCTTGGGTCTCGGGTCTCGGGTCTTGGGTCGGGTCTCGGGGTCTCGGGTCTCGGGGCCTCGCGGTCTCAGATCTCGGGTCTCGGGTCTCGAGCCTCGGGTTTCGGATCTTGGGTCTTGGGTCTCGGGTATGTGTACAGTGCTGAGCGAGTGCGCATGAGGGAGCGTTTGGCAGGCATGTGGCGCCGGGCTCACGTGAGCGGGCGTGCTTACCAGTTGGCAGGCGTGGGCGCAGTGCTGAGCGGGTGCAGGCGAGCGGGTGTGCTCACCATTTGGCAAGCATGTGTGCAGTGCTGAGCGGGTGCACGTGAGCGGGCGTGCTTGTCATTTGGCAGCGGGTGCATCTGAGCGGGCGTGTTTGCCATTTGGCAGGAGCGGGTGTGCTGACCACTTGGCAGGCATGTGTGCAGTGCTGAGTGGGCGGACGTGAGCGGGCGCTTACCATTTCGCAAGCATGTGCGCAGTGCTGAGCGGGTGCACCCGCTCAAGTGCACCCGCTCAGCATTGTGTCCATGCCACGCACATGGTAAGAACACCCGCTCAAGTGCACCTGCTCATGTATCCATGCCAGGCACATGGTAAGAACACCGGCTCAAGTGCACCCGCTCAGTATCATGGACACAGTGCTGAGCGGGTGCACTTGAGCGGGTGTTCTTACCATGTGCCTGGCATGGACGCAATGCTGAGAGGGTGCACTTGAGCGGGTGTTCTTAACGTGCCTGGCATCAATACAGTGCTAAGCTGGTGCAGTTGAACGGGTGTTCTTACCATGCGCCTGGCATGGATACAGCTTTAAGCGCTTGAACGGGTGTTGTTACCATGTGCCTGGCATGGGCGCAATGCTGAGCGGGTGCACTTGAGCGGGTGTTCTTACCATGTGCCTGGCATCGATACAGTGCTAAGCGGGTGCACTTGAACGGGTGTTCTCACCAGCAGTGCTAAGCGGGTGCACTTGAATGGGTGTTCTTACCATGCGCCTTGCACGCATGCAGTGCTAAGCGGGTGCACTTGAACGGGTGTTCTTACCATGTGCCTGGCATGGATACAGTGCGAAGCGGGCGCACTTGAACCTAAGCAGGTGCACTTGAACGGGTGTTCTTACCACGTGCCTGGCATGGATTCAGTGCTCAGCATGTGCACTTGAACGGGTGTTCTTAGCATGTGCTTGGCATGGATACAGTGCTAAGCGGGTGCACTTGAACGGGTGTTCTTACCATGTGCCTGGCATGGATTCAGTGCTCAGCATGTGCACTTGAACGGGTGTTCTTAGCATGTGCCTGGCATGGATACAGTGCTAAGCGGGTGCACTTGAACGGGTGTTCTTACCATGTGCCTGGCATGGATACAGTGCTGAGCGGGTGCGCTTGAACGGGTGTTCTTTCCGTGTGCCTGGCATGGATACAGTGCTAAGCGGGTGCGCTTGAACGGGTGTTCTTACCATGTGCCTGGCATGGATACAGTGCTAAGCGGGTGCGCTTGAACGGGTGTTCTTACCATGTGCCTGGCATGCAGTTGTGAGCGAGTGCACTTGAGCGGGTGTCTTTTTCATGTGCCTGGCATGGATACAGTGCTGAGCGGGCGCACTGGAGCGGGTGTTCTCAGCATGTGCCTGGCATGGAAACAGTGCTGGGCGGGCGCGCTTGAGCGGGTGTTCTTACAATGTGCGTGCCTGGCATGGATAGAGTGGTGAGCGGGCGCACTTTTGACTTATCATGGACACAGTGCTGAGCGGGCGCACTTGAGCGGGTGTTCTTACCATGTGCCTGGCATGGACGCAATGCTGAGCGGGTGCACTTGAGCGGGTTGGCATCGATACAGTGCTAAGTGGGTGCACTTGAACGGGTGTTCTTACCAGTGCTAAGCGGGTGCACTTGAACGGGTGTTCTTACCATGTGCCTGGCATGGATGCTCAGCGGGTGCACTTGAGCGGGTGTTCTTACCATGTGCCTGGCATCGATACAAAGGTAAGCGGGTGCGCTTGAACGGGTGTTCTTATCATGTGCCTGGCATGGATACAGTGCTAAGCGGGTGCACTTGAACGGGTGTTCTTACCATGTGCCTGGCAGGGATACAGTGCTGAGCGGGTGCACTTGAATGGGTGTTCTTACCATGTGCCTCGCACGCACTTGAACGGGTGTTCTTACCATGTGCCTGGCATGGATACAGTGCTAAGCAGGTGCACTTGAACCTAAGCGGGTGCACTTGAACGTGTTCTTACCACGTGCCTGGCATGGACTCAGTGCTCAGCATGTGCACTTGAACGGGTGTTCTTACCATGTGCCTGGCATGGATACCGTGCTAAGCAAGTGCACTTCCATGTGCGGGTGCACTTGAACGGGTGTTCTTACCGTGTGCCTGGCATGGATACAGTGCTAAGCGGGTCCGCTTGAACGGGTGTTGTTACCATGTGCCTGGCATGGGTACAGTGCTAAGCGGGTGGACTTGAACGGGTGTTCTTACCATGTGCCTGGCATGCAGTTCTGAGCGAGTGCACTTGAGCGGGTGTTCTTTCCATGTGCCTGGCATGGATACAGTGCTGAGCGGACGCGCTTGAGCGGGTGTTGCTGAGCGGGTGCACTTGAGCGGGTGTTCTTACCATGTGCCTGGCATGGACACAATGCTGAGCGGGTGCACTTGAGCGGCATCGTGTTGCAGTTGAACGGGTGTTCTTACCATATGCCTGGCATGGATACCGCGCTAAGCGGGCGCGCTTGAACGGGTGTTCTTACCATGTGCCTGGCATGGACACAATGCTGAGCGGGTGCGCTTGAGCCGGTGTTCTTACCATGTGCCTGGCATCGATACAGTGCTAAGCGGGTGCACTTGAAGGGGTGTTCCTACCAGTGCTAAGCGGGTGCACTTGAACGGGTCTTCTTACCATGTGCCTGGCATGGATGCTCAGCGGGTGCACTTGAGCGGGTGTTCTTACCATGTGCCTGGCATGGATACAGTGCTAAGCGGGTGCACTTGAACGGGCGTTCTTACCATGTGCCTGGCATGGATACAGTGCTAAGTGGGTGCACTTGAACGGGAACGGGTGTTCTTACCATATGCCTGGCGTGGATACAGCGCTAAGCGGGCGCGCTTGAACGGGTGTTCTTACCATGTGCCTGGCATGGACACAATGCTGAGCGGGTGCACTTGAGCGGGTGTTCTTACCATGTGCCTGGCATCGATACAGTGCTAAGCGGGTGCACTTGAACGGGTGTTCTTACCAGTGCTAAGCGGGTGCACTTGAACGGGTGTTCTTACCATGTGCCTGGCATGGATCAACGGGTGCATGTTGGCTAAGCGGGTGCACTTGAACGGGTGTTCTTACCATGTGCCTGGCATGGATACAGTGCTTGAAACCATGTGCCTGGCACTTGAACGGGTGTTCTTACCATGTGCCTGGCATGGATACAGTGCCAAGCGGGTGCAGTTGAACGGGCGTGCCTGTGCCTGCATGGATACAGTGCTAAGCGGGTGCACTTGAACGGGTGTTCTTACCATGTGCCTGGCACGGATACAGTGCTAAGCGGGTGCACTTGAACGGGTGTTCTTACCATGTGCCTGGCATGGATACAGCGCTAAGCACTTGAACGGGTGTTCTTACCGTGTGCCTGGCATGGATACAGTGCTAAGCGGGCGCACTTGAACGGGCGTTCTTACCGTGTGCCTGGCATGGATACAGTGCTAAGTGGGTGCACTTGAATGAGTGTTCTTACCATGTGCCTTGCACGCATGCACTGCTAAGCGGGTGCACTTGAACGGGTGTTCTTACCATGTGCCTGGCATGGATACAGTGCTAAGCGGGTGCGCTTGAACGGGTGTTCTTACCGTGTGCCTGGCATGGATACAGTGCTGAGCGGGCGCGCTTGAGCGGGTGTTGCTGAGCGGGTGCACTTGAGCGGGTGTTCTTACCATGTGCCTGGCATGGACACAATGCTGAACGGGTGCACTTGAGCGGGTGTTCTTAACGTGCCTGGCATCGATACAGTGCTAAGCAGGTGCAGTTGAACGGGTGTTCTTACCATATGCCTGGCATGGATACAGCGCCAAGCGGGCGCGCTTGAACGGGTGTTCTTACCATGTGCCTGGCATGGACACAATGCTGAGCGGGTGCGCTTGAGCCGGTGTTCTTACCATGTGCCTGGCATCGATACAGTGCTAAGCGGGTGCACTTGAAGGGGTGTTCCTACCAGTGCTAAGCGGGTGCACTTGAACGGGTCTTCTTACCATGTGCCTGGCATGGATGCTCAGCGGGTGCACTTGAGCGGGTGTTCTTACCATGTGCCTGGCATGGATACAGTGCTAAGCGGGTGCACTTGAACGGGCGTTCTTACCATGTGCCTGGCATGGATACAGTGCTAAGTGGGTGCACTTGAACGGGAACGGGTGTTCTTACCATATGCCTGGCGTGGATACAGCGCTAAGCGGGCGCGCTTGAACGGGTGTTCTTACCATGTGCCTGGCATGGACACAATGCTGAGCGGGTGCACTTGAGCGGGTGTTCTTACCATGTGCCTGGCATCGATACAGTGCTAAGCGGGTGCACTTGAACGGGTGTTCTTACCAGTGCTAAGCGGGTGCGCTTGAACGGGTGTTCTTACCATGTGCCTGGCATGGATGCTCAGCGGGTGCACTTGAGCGGGTGTTCTTACCATGTGCCTGGCATGGATACAGTGCCAAGCGGGTGCAGTTGAACGGGCGTTCTTGCCATGTGCCTGCCATGGATACAGTGCTAAGCGGGTGCACTTGAACGGGTGTTCCTACCATGTGCCTGGCATGGATACAGTGCTAAGCGGGTGCACTTGAACGGGTGTTCTTACCATGTGCCTGGCATGGATACAGCGCTAAGCACTTGAACGGGTGTTCTTACTGTGTGCCTGGCATGGATACAGTGCTAAGCGGGTGCACTTGAACGGGCGTTCTTACCGTGTGCCTGGCATGGATACAGTGCTAAGTGGGTGCACTTGAATGAGTGTTCTTACCATGTGCCTTGCACGCATGCACTGCTAAGCGGGTGCACTTGAACGGGTGTTCTTACCATGTGCCTGGCATGGATACAGTGCTAAGCGGGTGCGCTTGAACGGGTGTTCTTACCATCTGCCTGGCATGGATACAGTGCTAAGCGGTTGCACTTGAACGGGTGTTCTTACCATGTGCCTGGCATGGATACAGTGCTAAGCGGGTGCACTTGAACGGGTGTTCTTACCATGTGCCTGGCATGGATACAGCGCTAAGCACTTGAACGGGTGTTCTTACTGTGTGCCTGGCATGGATACAGTGCCAAGCGGGTGCACTTGAACGGGCGTTCTTACCGTGTGCCTGGCATGGATACAGTGCTAAGTGGGTGCACTTGAATGAGTGTTCTTACCATGTGCCTTGCACGCATGCACTGCTAAGCGGGTGCACTTGAACGGGCGTTCTTGCCATGTGCCTGCCATGGATACAGTGCTAAGCGGGTGCACTTGAACGGGTGTTCTTACCATGTGCCTGGCATGGATACAGTGCTAAGCGGGTGCACTTGAACGGGTGTTCTTACCATGTGCCTGGCATGGATACAGCGCTAAGCACTTGAACGGGTGTTCTTACTGTGTGCCTGGCATGGATACAGTGCTAAGCGGGTGCACTTGAACGGGCGTTCCTACCGTGTGCCTGGCATGGATACAGTGCTAAGTGGGTGCACTTGAATGAGTGTTCTTACCATGTGCCTTGCACGCATGCACTGCTAAGCGGGTGCACTTGAACGGGTGTTCTTACCATGTGCCTGGCATGGATACAGTGCTAAGCGGGTGCGCTTGAACGGGTGTTCTTACCATGTGCCTGGCATGGATACAGTGCTAAGCGGTTGCACTTGAACGGGTGTTCTTACCGTGTGCCTGGCATGGATACAGTGCTAAGCGGGTGCGGACATGCTACATGTGGTTTTGTTGAACGCTCTCGGGTCTTGGGTCTTGGGTCTCGGGTCCTATCTCGGAGTCTCGGGTCTTGGAGTCTCGGGTCTCGGAGTCTCGGAGTCTCGGATCTCGGGTCTCGGAGTCTCGGGTCTTGGAGTCTCGGTCGAGTCTCGGGGTGTCGGTTCTCGGAGTCTCGAGTCTCAGGGTTTCGGGTCTCAGGTCTCGGATCTCGGATCTCGGGTCTCGGGTCTCGGGCTCTCGGGTCTCGGGTCTCGGGTCTCGGGTCTCGAGTCTCGGGTCTCGGGTCTCGGGTCTCGGGTCTCGGGGTCTCGGGCCTCGGGTCTCGGATCTCGGGACTCGGAGTCTCGGGTCTCGGGTCTCGGGGTCTCGGGTCTCGGGTCTTGGGGTCTCGGGTCTCGCGTCTTGGGTCACGCGTCTCGGGGTCTCGGGTGTCGGGGTCTCGGGTCTCGGGGTCTCGGGTCTCGGGTTCTCGGGTCTCGGGTCTCGCGTCTCGGGTCTCGGGTCTCGGGTCTCGGGTCTCGGGTCTCGCGTCTCGGGTCTCGGGTCTCGGGTCTCGGATCTCGGGTCTCGGGTCTCGGGGTCTCGGGTCTCGGGTCTCGGGTCTCGGGTTTCGGGTCGTGCTCGTTGTCAAGTGCGTTCTGCGATGTTTACACATTTCAATGCAATAAGTGAGTTACTTGGTGTTGCAAACTTAGAGAACCAACCAAGATAGCACGACATAGGATGGATGGCACCACTTAGCAAACCCTGAAGGATGATTCCCCTGTAACTGCCAACGAACAACGGTTTGCCATGGCCTTCAAGGGGTGCGAACGGATTTCGTCCATTCACAGTGGGATGGCTGAGAATAAGATGACATACTTTCAACAAGACAACATCAAATGAGCCACAATCAAAACCCGGGTAGATGAAGGTTAGCAACGGATACTCCCAACCATAAATAGCTGCGGCCGCCTTCTCAATTCTTTAAATGGTTCTGGGTAGACCATTTTAATACCAGGTTTTGATTGTGACTCAAATGGAATTCAGCTGAGGTACGACTTGTTGAGCTTCCTGGTGAGCTGTGGCCTCATCTACTACCTCACCATCGAGGACATCTCTGCGCAGGACGCATTGGGATTTGCCATGCCCCATCCCAATAGAACGTGGGTGGTCCTTTACATGGGATGACCATTGAGGAAAACCACCAAAAATATGATATTTCCCACTCAACGGGACAGTTACTGTGGTCATTTGGGGCCAGGAATATTGATCAACCCCCAAATGCAGTTGGGTGAAAGTAGATGGCGCGCTTCTAACCCGTTTTGGCCTTGCCCTTGGCTTTGCCCACAACATGTACCGGGAATCCGGCCATCTACTTTCGGTGCAACTCATGGTTGTAGGATATATATATATATACACTTATATATGTATATCTCTATATGTATATCTGGTGTCCTTTTAGAACCAACCCAATGGGCTTCCGCCAAGAGACGCCAGGAGTTTCCTGGAATTTTCATGGGAGGGTTTGGGTTGCCACTTTCTTGATCCCCTCACTCATGCTATTTTAAGTGAAGAAACTTCCAACAATTCAGGCGTTGAATTCCAAGGAACTTTCCAGCTTCCCATGCGACAAAAGGCTTGGCTTTGGGTGCAAGATCCCACAGGGTGCGGATCTATGGCAGGACAGAATGGGAACCCATGAGTACACCAATGGTTGATTCAAGCTGCGTGTCGAGACCAAAGAGCGGAGCTCCACTTCTTGAGAACCACCCGCCAGGGCTCATTTTGATGCTTCCGGTTTGGCTCCACTCGCCTGTGGCAGGACACATGAAGTGTCCCTTTGCATTTGGGCCAGTGCAACACTCACCTTTACCTGCTGGCAGCTTGTATTTAGATGCATCCTTTAAGGAGCCCTGTTTTCAGGATTTTTCAGGCCTTCTTCGGCTTTCAAGACGTTCCAAGCAGCGTTCCAAACCCAACCTTGAGGAGCTTTGGTGCTGGACTTCTGACTTTCTCACGACTCGCAAGGCAAAATGTCGCCAGCTCAACAAAGGTAAGAGCTCCATGATAAAGGTCGCTTTGCTCGGAGTCTTCCTTCTGTCCGGTGTGTAACGATGGCGCAATTTGGCCGGATGATTGGTGTAACTTGGTGCTCTTCTTGGAGCTCCAATCCCGTTTTTGGAGGGGGTTTCCCCTTGAGCCAACTGCAAAAGTCTTCAGTTTGGTTGAAAATCCATGGGTACTCATCCTTTTCTCCCAAAGGAGCTGGGCTTTTGACTGCTCGCCCTTTTTCTTTTTTTCTCCTCGAGGGAGTCGAGCCCCTTGAATGCAGGTTGTGGCCCCTGAGCCCAGATTCGGACTTTCAACAGGGTTCCGAGCTCGTTCCGGTCTTTTTCCCCTGAGTCCGGAGGTTTGGAGTGTGGAGGTTGGGAGTGGCGCGTTTCCTCGGCTCTGGGGGGCGCGTGTTTTGTTTCTTCTCCTGGTCCCGGGCAACACAGTGGTGCGGTGGGATCGCGGGTGGCCGGCGGCCGGCGGCGGACGGCGGCCGGCTGGGGCAGGATGAGACCAACCTGCAGCAGGTGGCCACGGACAAGGACCTGCTGCTGTCGGACCTGCAGAACTGGCAGTTCCGCTCCAGGCGCCCAGCTCGGGAGCCCCGAGAAAGGGCCGTCGCCGGCCCCGAATTTTCCTTTCGGAAGCCAAAGAAGCGAAGGGGTGCGCTTGGTGACCGAAACAGGGATGGGCTCTTTGCGAGCCCGAACTTTCGCACGCCACCGCGCCGGCGGGGCGAGACGGAAGGAACCAGCCAAGGGGTGCATTTTTTTTTTTTAAAAAAAAATACGCCCTACGGATGGAAAAAATAAATCCACAGCCAGGATGGATGAAGCCCAAATGAATACTGGCTGATAAACAACTCCACGCCCAACTGGTGCCCAGCGTGGATTTTGAAGGCTACCCATTCATGAGGCCTCACACGACGGCTTCTCCATGCCTTTTTTTTTGCATTTTGCTTGTTTGCGTAGCCAGCTGGATTCCAAGTTCGATGCCCAGCACGGCAAAGGCAGCCCAACAAATACCGCTGTGGGGTTGGAGCCAACATTCGCAATGGAGCAGTACGATCCTGGATCTTTTGCCAGATGGATTGCGTGGTCGCTTGTGGTGTTCCACTGCGGGTTAAAACGGATTAGCAACATCGTGATCCCCCCCCCCCCCCCCCACCCCCAATGTTGACCAATTCGGCAAAATCGACGCACTGGGGGTACCCTGAAAACAACGCGGACACCCCAAGCCAAAGCATCACTTCGGTTCGCGTGTTAGGGTCTTCTTCGGTCGTGTGACCTACGCGCTGCTGTCGTTTCCCTTCCTCATCTTCCAGCTGCCGGTGCTGAACAGCATTTTGACGCACACCATGCCCACTGGGTACAACGCCCAGGGCTACTGCGTGCCTTACCTGCTGCGCCCCATGCCGGAGGACGGAATTTGAGGGGTGGTGTGAAGGAAAAGGACTTCTTTCTTTTTAGTGGGTGGGTGGGGGGGCGGCTAGTGTGGACAAACAGGCTTGGCGCACAAAATCGGTCTAAGGGACGGCTTTTGTAGCCCCAAATGGGGTCAAGGCAGCTTGTCTGATCCAGCGACACCCAAAGCCCTCAACACGTCCCAACCTGCTGCAGGAGACCGAGAGGCAGGAAAGCCGCCACATGGCTTGAAGCGGCCAGGCGACAGACCTCTTGACCAGAAATCCGAGCGCGTTTCAAGCCAAAGCGCTCGAACAATGGATTTCTTTGAACCTTTTTTTGGGTGTGCGAGTGTTTGTGTTCCAGCACTGTAACACTGGCTCAAGTAATCTTTACACAATTGTTTGGCTCCACATGTGGAGCCGTTCTGGTAATTACCATATCGTGCTCATCGCCCCGCTCATCGCCCCCGCGCGCTCTTTGCCGCTCGCTTCGTTCAAAGTTGTGAGCAGAAAGGGCCGTGTGACTGGCAACGGGCACGCGAACGGACCATCCGACTTTGGACTGCAACACCATTTCCGGGTTGCTCACCCCAGACTTGGGAAGAAGGTTTGTCCTTTTGGGTTCCTATTAAAACCAACAGAAAGGGGTTCCCCACAAAAAGGTAAGACGCCCATACGGATTTGGGCTGAACAGATGGCATTTTCCTCTTGGTTCTAGCTCTCCTTCAGAACTAGTTGTATGTTTGCGGAGGTTCCCGTCCTCCCGTTTCCGCACCCCTTGTTGTGAGCAACCTTGCGCTCCAATCCATGCTTGGCACGGCACAAAGTTCGTGGTCCGTGCGAGGGGCTTTAACGCAGTGCATGTCGCCATGCCCGTGGTCGTCAAGAGCACATCTGCGAGAAAAAGAGGGAACCCATAGATGGTTTTTTCCCCAACAACCATCCTTAATGTTAACCCCGAATTAATAAACCCCTGGTTGATTAATAGGGGGGTGTCCCGTTTTAGTGGGGATTCAGACCACTTTTGGAGGGAACACCCCCCTAGTAATGGGACGGGTTTATTACTCCTGGGTCATCCTTAGGTCCGGAAACACCGTCTGTGGCTACTCTTCTTGGGCTTTTGGGATTTCTGGCAGCCCTAAACTAAGCAAGCCAGTTGAGACCGCCAGCGGGTTGTGGAGGTGAAAGGTGTTCCCTTTCAAAGATGCGAAAGCAGGATGAATCTGCTTCTTGGAGCAGAATGGGCAGCTGTAATCTTCCACCCCCCCGCCCCCGGTGGGCCTGGTTCAAACAATGCGAATGCCAACTGAAACCGCGCAAAAGGCAAAAGGCTTTGGTGTGCGGGCCGAATGATGAAGGCTACTCCCTTGGGTTTTTGTGTAAACCGCAGCCCCTCTTTTAGGGAGAATCGAACCAAAAACAACTACGACCCACACGCAGCTGCTTAGGGCCTAGATGAGGGCAATGGGAGCCCTCCCCCATTCCGACGGAGCCAGGGATGCAGCGCAGTTGCTACAAGCTCTTCGAGCTGGAGCCCCTTCTTTCTATGCGGGTGAAAAATAGGTACCCAAAACGGAACCCCAACAAATTAACACATGTACTAAAACCTTCGGTCTGGTGGTTTGGTTTTGAGCCATACCGTGATTTGTACGGCCCTTCAGAGAGGGGTTCAACCACGCTTCTGGATTACAGTGCTTGTACTTGGTGCCCGGTGGGGTGTGAGATGGCCGGGGGTGTTTGTCAAGCTGCTCTGCGTGCATCATTCACCTGGCCCAGTTTTAGCACAGGCGTTTTTCAGCTCAAGAGGAAAACACCCCCACACACACAAACATCCTTCCTCACGAGCAAAAGCTGCACAAAGGTTTGAGCAGTTTTTCGGCTTTTTGGGCTTTCTCAGCTAGAGGCTTTCTTAGCCATGGCACGCCGCCCGGTATTGTCGCTGGCTTTGCTGCTGGCTGCTTGCGCCTGCTCGCTGGGCTTTGTTGGAGGCACGGCCGAGGAGAACCAGAGAAACAACGCCCCAAAATCAAAACCCGCCTTCATCTTGTCTTAGTGGCTCCCAGCCATGTTTAGTGGGGGTGTCCATTTAACCCACTGAAAGTTAAACACTTAGTGGGGGATCTGAGGACAGCACCATTTTTTGCTTGCTGCCCCACAAGAATCCGGCCGGCTCCAAGAAAATGAGGCCCCCCTTGGTGTAAGAAAATTGATGCCCGGCGGAAAGGGTGTCAGCGAAAACGCCAACGCAACAGTATGAGGTCTACCCAGGGCAGGGCTGAGTCAAGTGCGCTTTGTAATGTTGACCTCATAGTAATCAACCAGCCAGTTTTTTTAGTAGGGCCTTAGGGGGGGATTGCTTTTCCCTGGCTTTGGTGGGAATCAGGCCGCTGTTGGAGGGGACCACCCCCTGGAAAACAGGGGTTGCTTAGTATGGGGTCAACATTAAAGGATACATACGTAGCTTCATGCATGACGCACACACACACGCACAGACACACACACACACACACACCTAAGGTAGGTAGATAGATAGATAGATAGATAGATAGATAGATAGATAGATAGATAGATAGATAGATGATAGATAGATAGATACATAGATAGATAGAGATAGAGAAAGAGAAAGAGATAGACATAGACATAGAC
>CAUJNA010002557.1:117500-267500 GCA_963377175.1 Effrenium voratum
GAAACCCAAGAATTAGGGCCATCCGTGGCAGGGTCGCAAAGCCACAAGCCATCTTCAAGGGAACTAGCCATGAAAGCTTGGTCGCAAAACCCCCAGCTGAGGCTCCAGAGCATTTGCACTGACAAACATCACAGAAGCTTACCTCTTAAAAACACAACTTTTCGTAACTGTTTGGGGGTAACATGGGCTATATGTCTGTAAAAGGTTAACTTCCCCAATCCTTGGAGTTTTAAGGGGTAAGGAAGCCCAGTAGCCCCGGAGCCCAGTGGAACCAACCCAGAGCCTATCTTGGTCTATCGGCCACCGAT
This sequence comes from Effrenium voratum, assembly GCA_963377175.1. NCBI lineage: Eukaryota > Dinophyceae > Suessiales > Symbiodiniaceae > Effrenium > Effrenium voratum. The sequence goes on from CAUJNA010002557.1 coordinate 117,809, forward strand.
AGCCAACAAGCATAGCCTTCAGTGGGGAATGCAGCAAGGAAACAGACAGCTTTGAGAGGAAGCCCGTGCAACACTGGCTTCGAGCCGAGTGAGACTTTTTCAAGGAAGCGGACGACGAGTCTTTCCTGCCTTCCCGACGAGTCCATGGTTGGAGTTGGACGCACTCAACTTGGCTCTCAAACAGCTTTGGGTTCTGTTCCGGGTTTCGTTTTACCTTGACAGGCCACTCTCTTTCTAGTATTTCACACAAAACTACACCGGACCGGCCTGTGTCAACCTGCCGGCCCATCTTTCTGTTCGTTTCAACCATTTTAGGGGACCAACTCCTCTCAAGGAGAAGCACTGATTTCCTGCTTGCATTTCCGCAGTTTATTAGGTCTACCCATTTTGGGACTATCATTTTTTGAGACAGGCCCATTCTAAGGTGCTTCTTGGTTCCCCTTTATGGGGTAAGGTCCATCCATTTTGGGGCGAATCTTCATCCTAAGGCTTGCTTCTTGGTTCTTTGTGCATCAATTCTCCATATATATGTATATATATATATTTTTTTTTTTCGGCTCCTTCGCTACCAAAAAACGCGGAGGCTCCTTGTTCTTTCTGGCGGGCCCCGTGTGCGTGGCCCTGGGCGGCGCGCTCTTGGCGGCCGGGGTCTACGAGCTGCAGGGGGATTTGACGCCTTGGACGGTGCCGCCTGCTGAGAGCCTCGACCAGCAAAACGGAGAAATGGCTTGGATGGGGGCACTCGTTTTATTCAACTGGTGGATTTCCAATTGGTTAGCGGGCAGCTTCTTGTTTCCAGCGATTTCACCTTGTACAGACCGTTTTCTTTGCCTCACAGCAACCTAGGTCAAGCTCTAGCAGTCTTGGTGGTTTTCGGAATTTCCCACTGAGAGATCGGGGCACTCTACTTTTTGACAGAGACGACTTAAACCCAGGGATGTGGTTCACCCCCCAAAAGGGAGAACTTCTGGGTTTAAGTCTAGCTTGGAATAATCAAACCGTAGAACTATTCTCCTTTTTTTTTTTGGGGGGGGGGTGAACATGCCGGTTTGATAGGCAGGAATTAGAAATGGAATGACCCCCATTAACCATCCAACTGGTGGATTTCTTTCAGGGAATTTCAGTTTCATTCCCACCACCCTGGGTCATTCCCTACTGAGCACCAGCAAGTTGAGGGGAAACCAAAAGAACAAATATCGTTTGTTCAGACCTTTTAGTACTCCTTGCGGATAGGAGACCCCTGATGATTTTTACGTCCTTTTTGTTCAGACCGGTGCCATCCATGAGCAAAGCCGGGGTTTGCTGCAAGGCACCCCTTCTTCATACCAACTGGGCTCCAATTTCCCCCCAGTCCTCTTGGGGCAGCAGGCGGCCTTTTTCCTTTTGGTTTCTCATTGGAAACCAAAGTTCGCATGGGAGACTCCCCAACATGGGCACTCTGTTTCCCAAAGGGATGTTCGCCGGAGTGCAAGTAAAAGGGAAAGACGCGTGACGAGTTGATCAGCCTTCAGCGCACCAGTTCACACAATAAATGTCAAGCTTTCATGGAGGCAGGCGGGCATTTTCAGTATTTTTGGGTTTCCCAAAGCTTGGGCTCCTCTCTTTAAGCTGGGTTCATGGGCCCCGAGGAAAGCCACACATCAGGCGGCGTCTTTCGCTTTCCAGGTGGCGAACATGGCCAATATGAAGCACTGCTTAGATGGTTTGAGCCGAATGGCTCAGTGGCTAAGTCCCCTGGGTTGCTAAGCAATCAACTCGCCCTCCGGCCATGGAAGTGCAACGCCTTTCCGCTTCGAAGCCGGCTTTCAACGTCGTTTTTTTTCTTCCCCCCATCGAGGTGAACTTCTCTTGGAAGGAACGATGGTCTGGGAGCAATAATTTGGTGGGAACTATGCAAACCTTTGCCCATTCCTCCGTGCGAAGGGGCAATGACACCGCCCTAAAATGTGAGCATCTGATGTCCGAGTCGGCAAGGTGTACCCCAGACCTCCCTTTTAAGCCAGACAAAGCTCGTAGCGTCTACCAGCTCCACACCATGTGGAAATTCCCTGGCCGCTGGGGTTGGTCCCCTTCAGCTGCCTTCAGAACTTCAGCTCGGTTCTTTTCGCCTGAGGGCGCAGCTGAAGACGGGGGGCGTCTACGAGTACGTGCGCCATCCCTTGTACGGCGGGGCTTCGCGGCGGTTCTTGGCAGTTTTTTGTTCTTCCTTTTTTGCTTTTGTTTCTCTGGCTTTCCCCTTTTTTGTTCCTTTTTTTGGGGGCTTGCATGTGGGCAAGGGTGGGAGGCTTGAACGTGTTTTTCAGCTGCTTGCTGCATTGCCTTTTGGTGTTCACTTTTGGCCGGGGGAGTTTCAAAGAGCACCGCTTCTTTCTGATCTAGGGGGCAAGAATCGAAAGCGATGATAATTCGATTCGCTTCTTTCTGCCTCGCGTGGGGAGTCCAGCGAGGGGGCAGGGGGCAGGGGAGTCCAGACAGTCACTTTGTTTTGCTCCAGGTAGCTTTGGCTTCCTCGACGCCCCTGCAGTGGGTACCACTTTTCTTTCCCCCTTCTCACGGCATGTGCCATGGACCCACCCACCGCGGCATTGGCAGGGACGGTGAGCCACATCCACAGGAGTTCTATGCACGGCACTGTCAAAGGCCCTCTGATGTGACTTGCCCATGACCGAACAACTGGGTAGAGAGCCCCCTTTCAGGGATCCAGAACTGGCGATGGGCTCATGGGCTCATGGCCTCAAACCACAAAACCAGCGAATCGCACCTCCAAACCGAGCAATGATGGAAGCTGATTGACATCAGGTCCCCCAGTAGTGCCCTTCTCTCCCCCTTTTTTGGTTGGGAGGGTCCCCCTGCTAAAATAGACTACTGAAAGAAACAAAAACAACAACATCGAGTACCTCTCTACTGGAGGACCTAGAATCTGACTGAACATGGCACAGTTGGACAGGTGGCCTCCTGCTGTTGTGCTTCGGCTTGGCCATCGTCAGCAACAGCCTGGGGCCGAGGGGTGAAGTAAATCGATCACCAACCCCTCTCCCAACCCCCCCAGCCTCCCCAACCCCCCCAACCTCCCCAACCCGCCCCTCCCCCCCTTGGCGGTGTGTCGGAGGAAACTAGGGAGGATGGAGAAGCTGATTTGTTTTGTTTTGTTTTTGGTTTTGTGCCTGTTCCAAGTCGAATAACAGTCCGCCAATTGTCTCATGCCTAACGTGTAGCCATCTCGACTCAAGTTGCCAGTTGCATTGCCAGTTCCCTGTTCCCTCGCAATGTCTCGCATGCAGCAGGCCCAGGAGGCCCAGGAGGGGAAGATGAGAACAGTTATATTGGGTATGGGTCAAGCTTGAAGGTCCAGGAATTGGATCGCAGTTTTTGGTCCATCCATTTGTCAGTGTTGCGTTAGTAGCAACACCCTGAGATCCAGCGACCGGTGCTCTCTTTTTTTTGCAGGGTCGTCGTGCGCATAGGTGTCCTTTGTAGGTTAGATAGGGTTCAAGATAAATGGCACGGGTTTAGATGGGGTTTATTCCGTTTCACAGGGCCATCAATTTTGACAGAAGGTTGAAGGTACCTATGGTCGTGCGTGACTGTTTCCAAGCAGTAGAACCGTTTTCTGACTTTTTGCTGGGGGATGAGACTGTTGGACCTACCCAAGGAGCCACCCAAGGAAAAGACCTCGTTCTGGCGAAGGATGCGCGGTTCCAGCGGCAAATCAGAGAAGACTGCCAAAGCGCAGGTGAACGCTTCGACTGCAAAGGACAGCGGCCCCACCCTCCTGCAAAGCATGAAGCAGGAAGCTGCCACCGCGCAGGAGAAGACGGTGGAGGGCTACGAGGCTGCCAAGGAGCAGGTTAAGGCTGCCACCCAGGAGTCTTCTTCGTCCGGTCCTTCAATGATGGACGAGATGAAGCAGGGAGCCACGACCGCGCAGGAGAAGACGGTGGAGGGCTACGAGGCTGCCAAGGAACAGGTTAAGGCTGCCACCCAGGAGTCTTCTTCGTCCGGTCCTTCAATGATGGACCAGATGAAGCAGGGAGCCGCCGCCGCACAGGAGAAGACGGTGGAGGGCTACGAGGCTGCCAAGGAGCAGGTTAAGGCTGCCACCCAGGAGTCTTCTTCATCCGGTCCTGCAATGATGGACCAGATGAAGCAGGGAGCCGCCACCGCGCAGGAGGAGACGGTGGAGGGCTACGAGGCTGCCAAGGGGCAGGTTAAGGCTGCCACCCAGGAGTCTTCTTCGTCCGGTCCTTCAATCACGGACGAGATGAAGCAGGGAGCCGCCACCGCGCAGGAGAAGACGGTGGAGGGCTACGAGGCTGCCAAGGGGCAGGTTAAGGCTGCCACCCAGGAGTCTTCTTCGTCCGGTCCTTCAATCACGGACCAGATGAAGCAGGGAGCCGCGACCGCACAGGAGAAGACGGTGGAGGGCTACGAGGCTGCCAAGGAGCAGGATAAGGCTGCCACCCAGGAGTCTTCTTCATCCGCTCCTTCTTTGATGGACCAAATGAAGCTGGGGGCAGCTTGGGTTCAAGAGAAGACGGTGGAGGGCTACGAAGCTTCAAAGGCTGCTCTTTACGAGCCGTCTTCTGATGGTGGCCCCTCCTTGATGGACCGGATGAAGCAAGGAGCGACTTGGGCGCAAGAGAAGACAGTAGATGGCTATGAAGCTGCGAAGGCTGCTGTTTACGAGCCGTCCTCCGATGGTGGCCCCTCCATCATGGACAGGATGAAACATTGCCAGACTTAGCTTTCTTTTTTGCTCCTTGGCATGTTTTTGGTTTTTTACAAGCAAACAGTGGGCATTTCGCAGGTGATTCTTAGGCACCTGGCCTAGGAAGCAAGGAGCCACCTGGGCACAAGAGAAGACGGTGCAGGGCTACGAAGCAGCCAAGGAGCAGGTAGCTGCTGCGTCGTCGTCCGGAAGGATGGCGGGTTCGGTGGTTGGCCCTGGTTGATTTTGAACAGGGTCCGGCATCCAGTTTTTTTTTTGGACAGCGTTTCCGGTAACAGTCAACCAGCAGACAAGAATTGGTTCGGAGCAGCGTTCAGGCTAGGGTTCAAAGAGGAGGGGGTTCCAGTAAATTCCAGGGCTGTTAGGGATACTACCTGACCTTTTGGATTGGTTTGTTTTTGCCCTCCAGAAGGTGATTCAGATGATTTTTGGGCATCCGTTGCACCATCTCTTTAGCTTGTCATTTTCAGAGCCTGGGCTGGTTTCCCTACCTTTTCCTTTGCCAATGGAACTCCGGCAGCGTCAAACGCGTCAAACGCGCTGGGCCGTCTCCCGCGCGTCCTCCCGCAGCCGGGAGGACGGGGAGCGCGGAGACCGGGGAGGAGATGGCGGGCTTTTGGGCACAGATGAGCCACGGCTGCGCCGCGGGCTATGAGGATGGGCGGGTCACGGGTGGCTTCCATTTGTTTTAAGTCTTTTGTCGTTTTTGTTTTCACCTGTTGGTCTTAAAGGGAATCTATCACTACTGGATATATTTTTTTGTTCCCCCCCAGGGGTCTTAACCAAATGGAAGGTGGTCCCAGGGTTTCACTTAGGTTATGAGAACCCCCCAGGTTAATCAACCCCATCTAATTCATATGGAGGTGGGGGCTCCTCAAGACTTCAAAAAATATGGTACGTTAGGAGAAACCCCCCGATGAATCAGAATCAACCCCAGCTTATTCATGGGGGGGGTTCCCCCAGGTTATATGAGAAAACCTCAGGCCCGTAAACTGTCTGCAACAGAAAAAACACCGTCTCAAGTTGGACCTTTTCGGTTATGTTGACCGCAGATGAATCAACCCCAGCTTATTAAGGGGTTGGGGGCCCCTCCAAAGACTGATCCTTGCTGGTGCGAGAGATGCAGGGAATGAGAAATGGAAGGACCCCCAGAAAAACAATCTAACTGGTGGATTCCTTTAAAGGGACCAAAGCCTCAGTTTCCTTCCCACATTCCCGACCAGCAAGCTTGGTTTCCTTTCAAAGGTACCTTTGGGTTTTCTCTTTTGACGTTTGTTTTTTTGGTTCCCGTTTTGGTGTTTCCGTTTTGGTGGGGTTCTAACACTCATGTTGCAGGACACGCGGGAGTTTGTGGTTGGGGCCTGCCGAGCCAAGCCGCTGGAAAACGAGCAGCTGGAAGTGGCACAGGCCGGGAGTGGGTGGGGGGGTGCTATGCCGAGTTCCTAAGCCCCAAACGCCCCAAATTGCAGCAGGGCAAGGTCACCATAAAACGGGTGCTGGAAGAAATCCATTTTTTTGTCTAACCCATTTTTGGGGTAAGCCCATGTTTTGATGGCGAGGCGCCGCGTTGGGTGGGTGGTGGGAGACGGGGTTTGGGGTTGAGCAAGGGGAACATCTGGGTTTTCGGGCTGGGGGGAGGTCGGACGTCCGACCGATCAAAGGGTCGCCGATTTGATCCCTTTGGGTGGAATCTAAAAGTCCCAGCCTGCAAAGGACGGCTCTGGCAGGTGGAGCCTTTTCTTCCATTTGCTGAAGCAAATATGTTTTCTTTTCCCATTTTGGTTTCAAAGGGAATCTATCACTACGTGGCATATTTGCATTTTTTTTTACCAGGGGTCTTAGCCAAATGGGATTAGAGGGAACAACTCAACCCTGGCGCCCTTTCACGATTTGGGGCCTTGGTGCTCTTTTCCCCTACGTGACAAAAGGGGACGCAGGTGCCACAGGGATGCGAGTCTCATTTCGGGCCCGGTAGGGCTCAGATTTGAATCACTGACTGGGTTCCAGTCTTTCATAGCTTCGTTCAATGTACTGCAAGCTGCCAGGTTGCGGGTATTTTTTCTTTTTTTCTTGCGATAGTGAGGGCATCCATTTTTACCGGTTTCTTCGTCATCTTGGTCAAGGCCGAGCAAGGTTCTGGCCAATCAACTCGGGTCAGCAAGAAGAAGAGCCAAGCGAAAGGAAAGCGAGGGAACCCACAGAACCCAACTTGTTTAAAGATGTTCAGACAACTCTTCTTTATACAACCTCCTGCCAAACTCTTTTTCAAGGGTCCGGGTCTTACAGGCGAAGGCAGAAGAGGGCTACGAGGCTACCAAGACCTTGGTAACCCAGCCGGTCCAGCAGTCTGGCAAGTTTGGCGCTTCGGTCTGCACAGCATCCTTTTTTGGTGGGGGACCCATTTTTTCCATCCACACACCTTCTTTTCGACCCCATTTTATCTTTGGTTTATGGGTCCAAAAGACCGGTTGGGGATCAAGAAGGGGGGTCCCCCTAGCGTTTCTTTTTCTTTTGTTTGGAGGTTCTAAGAGTTTTTTTATTGCACCTGGGAATACGCCCACTGGGTGTTGACCCCATTTAGGCACATTTCCAGATAAAACCGTATTATTTGAACTCATTCTGAGTTATTTCCCAAGGGTGTAATCCCAGAGTGTAATACAAAAACCCTCAGAGAGGTGTTGGTCAACTCAGGTCGGTGTTGGGCTTTTTGCTTGGGGTGTTCCCCTTTAAAATGGTTTTGTGGAGTTGTGTCCATGAATTCTTACCGACTTTGGGGTCGACCTCGGCAACTCTTCATGTCGAACGGATAATTCCCCAACAGCTGAACGTCATGGGCTGCTGTGCCCAAACAAAGGTTCCAGAGTGGTTCGGAGCTGACCAGCATATTTTGCCTTAAACTTATCCATCCAACAAGGAGGTGTGCATGGTTCCTCTGGCAAACCAAGCAAGGCGGATCTTGAGTGAGCTTGGCTCGGAGTTTTGAGTTGCGGGCCTTTCCGAAAGCCATCGCAATTCTGGAGGCGTTTTCGGATGATTGGCATGATCCTTGAAGCACTGGCAGTTAGACTCCAATCAAGAGGCTCTTGACCGTTTGATGTCCCAATTTTGAGCATGTTGTGGCCAGTGTTAAGGGGGAAACCGTAAACCTTTTGCTTCAGGCTCTTTGATGCAAAGGAGATCGGCCAGTCGTCCGCTGTTGCTTCAAAATGGGCGGCAGTTTCGAAAGCGCCACCAGCTTATGTGGATTGCAATGAGCCTTCCCAAGTTCGTGCGCAGTGCCGACCTAGCTCTTCGAAGCTGTGCTATGGCAGCCTTGTTGTCAAGATCAGGTGCGTTTGGACACGGGGAGCTCAAAATTCGATTGCTTCACAGCCTCCACGAATTTATACGCATGTTTGAACATGACGGGCTAAAGCGTGTCAGAAGCATACGCCGAAGTGTGTGTGCCGGTACAGTTGCCAAAAATAGGGCGGCGCTGACAGCAACTCAACGGAAGAGCGAGGAGGAGAAGGAGGAAGAATAAGAACAAGAGAGGAGGCGTAAGAAGCAGGAGCAGAAGTGTAGAAGTTGTAGAAGGTCCCATGGTTGTCAGGGGCCCAGGAGATTCCTGGAAATGGTACCCTGTTGGCCTTCCAATAGACCCTATGAGTCGCTATTCGTCCCTATGGCAGCCACAGGAGAAGAGGGAAGAATAACGTCGAAGACCCCGGGTCCAATTACTTTTTTTTGTTGGATGCCTTGGGAAGTCCGTCTATGCAGAGCCAGGCCTTGTGGATTTTGGCAAAGCCCCAAGAGTGTGAAGATAGTTTGGGCCCGCAGGACACGAGGTTTCATGTAACAGGGACAAGGGACAACATCGGCCGCCCCAGCAAGGGATGTTCTTTGACCACCTTCAGCCTTTGAGGGGTTGGGGGCTGTCGGTATCCTCGGAAACCCGGCAAATTCATGTCAACTTTCCGTCATTCTGCGCCTTTTGAAGGACAGTTTCCTGTTGAAGTTGGGGTGGTTCTTACAGGATAGGTCGTTGTTCAACCCGGAGAGTGCAGTCTGAACTGTGGCCATCGCAGATAGGCAGGACTGTAGCGCATGCCTCTTTGACACGGGTGTTTCCATGGCGAACCTTAAAGAGACGCCAAAAGGTGACTGCCTCCCCCCTCCCTCCCCCCAGCTCCCATATAACCAACAGTCTCTCACGTCATGGAACCCAAGGGTATGCTGCCGGAGTTTGCTGGGTTCCATGTCGGGAAGGCAAAAAAAAGGACCCTAAGGCGTGATAACCAGGTGGCCTTTGAGGGGCACATTTCGCGTCAAGCATCACCCTTACCAGCGGAGTTTTTCGCGGATTGGGCCCCCAAAAAAGTGCACAGCCGGCGAACATCATCTTTACCAGCTATGGGTATGCGTCAAAATCAAACCACCTGGAATTGGACCGCATGTTTTAGACCATGATTCCATTTACCAGGGCAAGCCATGTTGGGTACCTCCTATTTTTGACCCACAGCCAGCTGAAGGAGGATTCCCCAGCAGCGGGTGGCTTTTGGGGTGTATCTTCAAGGATTTCTGTTTGATCCTTGTCCTGTGGCACCCTTTGGCACCTGCTGGAAATGGCCAGCCCGAACTTGCGGCAGTTTAACTGACTGCGAGGAAAAATCGGACACAAGAGAACAAATTACTCCCCTGCAAATTAACATGGATCCCAAACAGGGGTCCCCCGAAAAGGAGTTGCCTCTACAAATATGGTTTTCCTGTTGCATGCTAATATCTGTAGGCGAGTACTGTTTAAAAGAACGTCTGCAGACCCCCTTCTTCTTCTGGACCCAGCCATGGGAGGAATTCGGGGGAGTTCTGTGCGGGAGCGAGGCGCGAGTCGTTTGGTGCTGACGCTGGCCCTCTACTTCGTCCTTGACAAAAAGGCGGACAACGAGGAGGAGACTCGAGCCCCCCTACTTCTGGCAAAGACTGGGTGTGTGTCTCCTCAACCCTCTCCCCCCAAAAAAAACATACACAATCAAAAAGGAGAAGGGAAAAGAAGAACGATAGACGGGGTTTCCCTTTTGAGCACTGGAAAAAGACACCCAAACTCACATTTGGATTGCATGGCTGATTTGGATGCAGGAGGTCTTGCAGAAGAAGTTCAGCAGCTACGGTGCCTCAGCCTTTGAAGCGGGGAGATGTTTAGATGGTCCTTGGCTTCGCTAAATGGTTAGTAGTCCCGTTCGGCATAGTTCTTCACTTGCCATTGTTGTAAGTTCCCGTTCGGCAGTTTATCACAGGGTTGCCCCGGACCATCTAAGTGGGGTTCCTGGCTCAACCGATCAAGCCTTGGAGCTTTTCAGGGATCCGCCGAGCGGCACGAGCAAAAGAAGAGGCTACCCTTCTACTAAGAAATGGGGTTGCTTTACGAGGCTTCCGGGAGTTTTGCAGGACATGGTAGGCGCACAGCTGCCCCTTTTCCAAAGGAAATGATAATCCGGTTTCCTGGCCTCCATGTTTCCTTTTTGGTTTATGGACGTGTATGGGCCCCAAAGCCAGACCAAGTTGGGGGCAGAAACAGAATAATGGAAAAAGAAACGGGGCTTCTTTTGCGCCCCAAGCCCCCATCATTTGTGGTTTGGTTGAGGTCCGGAGCACCCCTGTTCCTTGGTAACTCACATGCCAGGGAAGTGAAGCAGAGGGCAAAACCAAATCAAGCCATGAGGGCAATCTTAGTTGAGCAACTGCACCAAAGATCCAATGAGGGTGCCCAAACAAGGCCTCTTTTTTTGGGCTGAACGTCAACCGAGGAATGGTCTTGTTGATTAATGAAGTTCACAGCGAGATTCGGAGCAGACGGCTTTCGGGGCTTGGCAGGTTCACAAGTGCTCAGATTCCATCCTGACCCCACCACGGAACGGGTTTTCCAATCTCAAGAAAGGGTTCCACTTGTTTCTTGTTTGGATTCGGAGTGCAAGGTGGTCAACTCATTCCGTGGTATTATTTTCCCTTGGCGGTACTAGTTTGGGGTCGGTGGAAAACATCTTGTATGGCGAGCACTTGGCCTATGTTGAGGGTGGTGGTTGGGGTCTATAAGTTCCTGTTTCCCCCTTTGTGCTAAATAGCCTGTCGCTTTGACTTTCCACAAGGAGGCCAAAAGCGGATGGGTCGTTCTCTCCTTTTTCCAAAAGAAGTGTTTGTTTCAGGTTTTCAGGTTTTCCATACTGGCTAATCCTCTCATGCTCTCATTTTTCCACACCCCGAGGTATGCAGCGTAGAGTTCTAGGTGTTCAGGTTTTCAGTCTGAGGTGGGTACGCGTCCAAGACCAAGGGCAAGCTACTGCCGGACCTGGACAAGCTCCTCGCGAGCGGCGGGAGCAAAACGCCTCCTATCGTGGACGTCTGAGCGGGGATGCGCGGCTGTGGGCTGAGGAGCCGAGGGTTGTTTTTGGGTCTTGGTTTGGGTCTCCCTCTTTTTCGGGGGTGCCTTTTCTTTTAGGTTTTAAGAGGGAAGCCAGAAGGAACACAAGCATGTTGGGTCGCCTCAAAAAGACAGCCCCGTCTTCTTTTGGTTTTTGCGTTTTCTTTAGGTTAGGATGCCAGGCCTCGTTTCGCTCGAGCGCCGAAAGCAGAAAAGCGAGCGGCCGGTTCTGGACGTTGGCCTTGCGCCTAAAACCGGTTCCGCTCGGCCATGTTTGTTGGTTCTACTAGGTTACCTGGCTCAATAGTAGAGCCCATACAAACCTTCATCACCATGTTGCTAGAACCAAAAGTCACTGGGCTTTGGGCGCTTCCAATTGCACCCCGAAAAACCACTAGATGACTTTTTTGGACCTGCCGCTAAAATTGTCTTCCAACAGGGGTGGCTGTAGTCTAAGATCTCCACTACTCACAGGGACCAGTGTGTTTTCTCTCACGCAGGTGGATGCCCGAAATATTGCAAGTGGGAACATGGAACCTCCGAACTTTACCGTTGTTCAAGTGTGGTTTCAAGTAGCTCTTCATTGGCGCGGGGGATTTGAACCCCTGGTTCTTGTAGAGGGCAACTGGGACACCACGCCGTGCCCCACCCAACCCTCGATGCCACCTTGCGGGCTCCGCACCTCGCCAGGCGGCTCGCTGCCACGCGCGGATTTGGGCGACCGCCACGCTCGGAGAATGGCGCGGTCCGAAAAGCGGCCGCAGTGGGTGAAAGTCGGACGTTGTTTCCCCGTTTTTTTTCTCCTTTTTTTTTGGTTGGGGGTAGGCCGTACTGGAATCCCAGGGGTGAAGCCGCGTGGTTCCTGTGCGTCGTCTAGTTTGGAAAACCTTTTGCCGCTGTCCCCCAGAAAGTTTCGATGAGCATCCTTCGGTCAGACACCCAATGCCTTCCTGTGGTATGCGGGGGTCTTTGGTTCCCTGACTTTTAAGTCGAGGGCAAATGCTAAGGTGGCTTTTCCCACTCCTTCTTTCAAGGCCCCCTAGATTTTGGGGGGAGTGACCAATTTCTAGATGAAATACCGGGAGCTTGAGGAATACGAAGGTGACTTGTTCAGCTTTTCTCTGCAGTGGCCACTGATCAAACATATCTTTGTCGTCTTCAACCCGAAAAGGGGTGGAGTGCCCCTGGTTGAACATCTCCTGATGCTTTCGGTCAGGAGGGTTGTCCGAAAATGCCCATAGCCTTGCACGTCGCTCCATTCGGTCGCCCAGTTCCGGCTGAGGGGACCATGGCTATGGCGCTGTGAGTGCCGTTGCAAAAGCAAAAAGCAGGGCCCTTCCGCTCACGCCCCTTTTTGGCCAGTCTTTTTGCAGACAGCCGACCTGAACCATTCTCCGTTCAAGCCTTCATTCAAAACAAAACAACATGGAATCCTGCACCAGTTGGCAACTTTTCCCCACCATTCACAGGGCTTCATCCATTCGAACTGTCCGCCGTGGATTTCGTCCACGGGTTCGCGGGGTCCCGGGTGCTCAAGCCGGTCGGCAAGCCGGTCGGCAAGCCGAACCAAGGCTTGAAGGCTGGCCGCAGATGACCTCGCTGGGGGCCTGGTGAGGGTTTTCCTGGTTGTTGGCCGAAAAAAAGGGGAGGGGTCAATGGGTAATGTTTAGTTTTCCCAGACCTCTAGGGGACACTTCCCCATTCTTTCCAGGCATCCTTCTTGCCAGAAAACTATCAGAACCCCAGGCAAAACAGCGGGTTTTTCAAAAGAACGAAGGTTGAACAGAATGGGGAATCAACCCCTAGCAGACCCTATTCAGCGCCCGGGTTACCAACATTTCAGCTGGGGATATGAGCCCCTGGTTCTTGTAGAGGAACATGGGAAGCCCTCCGTTTCAGCACCAAAGCCCCAATCCAGACCTGGGTGTGGGTCAAGACTAGATACACAAAAGGGAACCCTGGTAAAAGGAAACAAGGACTAAAACCTGCGGTACATTTTCCGCGTGGTTTAATTTTGACCCATCCCCATTTTTTCATCACGGCCAGAATGCTGGGACCTTGGTGAAAAACAAGCTAACACAAATTCGCCGAGCAGACTAACACCTGGTGGTTTGAGTTTGACCCATACCCAGCCGAACAACACGCAAATCACGGCCATACTCAGGACGGAGCGGGAGGTCATGATCCACACCGTGGCCAAGATGAACCGCGCGCGGCGCGCGGCCAGGGGTTCCAGGCGCTTAGGGCTCGGATCCGATCGGAGCGCGGATGCGGAGGTCAGATCGAAGAAGCCGAAGGGTCTGGGTTGGGTTTAGGTTTATTTGGACCCAGTTGCCCAGTGGACTGCTTCCTTTTTGCGCCTTTTATTTTTTTGGAAGGGTTCCCCTTTAAAGTCAAGCAACGAAAAAAAGGGTGCCCGTTTGCTGCCCTGGCCACTGGGCATGTGAGTGGAGAATGTCCGAGTTTCTGGAAGGCTCACGGGCAGTTTGATTCTTCGGGGATGACGCTACTAAGTCACTTGCAACTTTGGGATTCTCGGAGGTCCTTCTGCATATCTCAGGCATAGTTCCCGTTCCCCTCTCTTCCCAGAACTTTGTGGGGAACTTTGGGGTCTGACCAACGGGCCGCGGTTTTTTCTTCGCAGGGCCCGCGCCTTTTGCGGCCGAGCCGAGCCCCGAATTCCCCCCAGGCAGGAGCCGCCGCCCGCGCCCGCCTGGGCCTTCCAAGACTCCGGCTACCAGCGCTCGGTGATGATCGCGGCCGAGAACGACCTGAAGAAGTGAGCCGCGGAACGAAGTGCGCTGGGAAAAAGATTTGAAAAAGGGGGTGCGGTTGGGCTTGTAGGCTTGTAGGCTTGTAGGGTTTAATTAGGGGGTTGGGTTGGGGAACGGAAGGTGTAAACTGCACTTCTTGCCGGTACCCAGTAGGCAATGCGGGAATGAACCGTTTCGGGGGCTTCCTTGAAGGAACCCAGCAGTTGGATGGTTTTTCTTCGGGCTCATGAGCCAGAACTCTCATTCCCCGATCGCATCTGGTCGACGGTCATGAGGTAGAAGAGCCGCTGGGAGCTCCGAGCCTCCAGTGTGGTGTTTCTCAGCTCTTTGAAGCCAGCAGGCCCTTTGCCCAGACCGTGTCCCAGCATAGGTGTCCTTAGGATAGATGGGGGTTAGAAATGGGTTTTGTTCCATGTAACAGGGCCATCTGCTTTTTCAAAAGGCACCTAGGACATGCGTGACTGTTTCCAAGCCACAGAACAGTTCGACTTTCTGCTGGGGTCGAGACTGTTGCGCCTACCCAGGGAGCCAGCCAAAAAACGAGACCGATCACCTATGCTCAGGAGTTTGTTCCCTTTGGTGCATTTTGCCAAGGGATGTTAGGACTTTAACTTTTTGCCAACTAATCGGTTTTCCGTATTAAACCACTAGAAGTTAGTCACTCTTAGCAGGGGAGCAGAAAGCAACCGAGTATTACTGTTTTTTTTTTGGGGGGGGGGTGGGGCGCGAGGGGGGGGGGTTCTTCTTTTTCATCCTTTTTCCTCCGGGGAAAAAAAACAGGTTCCATCTGCTTTCACCCTGGAAACCGGGGGTCCGGCCGTGAGGGTGGTAGGCAGGAGCCCCTCTTCGATTACATTGAACAAGTCGCGGCAGGTGATGGGCCGCCGGGCTCCAAAGCCCCGGGCCACGTGGGGGACCTTGGGCGGATCGCTGGGGACATGGGGTGGGGTGGGCTGCTTCCATGTGCTGAAATGAATATCTTCTTTCCCCTGGTGGTTTGAAAGGGAACCGATTTCACTACTGGAAATATTTTGTTTTTCTGCAGGGGTCGAACAACCAAATGGAAGGCTGTGGCTCAAAGACATGTACACCAATGGTCCCTTGGAACCAAAGACTAGAGCCTGCGTAACTCTAGCCTTGTATATGGCGAGGGCCTAAAGACTTAGAATGTCTTCCCTATGTTGAGGGTCTCGTAAAAGGCCGCCTCCCCCCCCCCCCCCTAAATTCCCAAATTCCCAGCAGCGCCTTGAGGGCTGGGAGCTGGATTTCCGTGAAAGGGCCCTTGGGAACTTGAGGGGGCTTGAAAGGTGAATGAAGACCTGACATAGATGATGCGCCGTAAGTTGTCCAATTAGCCCCTTGCGTTATGGTTGACTTCCATTTTTTTTTAAAATCCCCTTTTGGTTTTAAAGGGAACCTATCACTATTGACATATTTTTATTTGTTCCAGGGTCTTAACTAAATGGAAGTTGAAGTCATTCCTGGAAGTACCCGCATGGAGTCTTGGACCATAGAGGCGTGAGGCGCGGGAAACGCGGGGAGCATGTGGGCGCGCTTCATGGCATGAACGTTTAAAGGGTTGATTTGGCTGTTCAAAAATGTCTACCCAATTCCTGGTGGTTTCGTTTTGACCCATACCCATTTGGGTGTGGCTCAAAATTGAACAGGAGGGGTTACGCAGGCTTCGGTCCATGTTTCCACTTACCAGGTTGATATTGTTTTTCGACCCATGCCCATTTATTTGCCATTCTCACCCGCTGTTCTCTTCAGAGCCCGTTTCAACCTGGAGCTCGGACAGGCCACTCGATAAATGTTTCAGAGAAGTCGAGAGACTATCTTCCCTTTTCTGAAAGGGAAATTTTCCCTTGCTGGTTTTAAAGGGAATCTATCACTACTGGAAAGGTTGTTTGTTGAATTATGTTTTCCAGGGGTATTAACCAAATGGAAGTAAGGTAACCCTGGTTTGCCGGCTTTGCTAACCCAAAAAGGGACAGGTCTTTGCAGGCAGTCAATGGAAGTGGACGATCAGCAAAGGAAGACTACCACCCTCTGAAAAGGTTGTCCACATGGCTCAAGTGGTTGGTGGGCATGATTCTCCACCGAAATAGATGTCCACCAAAGGGCCCCCCCAATAAGAAATCACAATGGTTGCCCTGGAATGGAATTTTGTACCGCAGTGTATGCCCCAGTGGTATTTCTCACCTGGAAATGCCCGACGCTTCGCCCCGAAGCACGGTTTACTTTGGCTCGGGAGATGGCTGGACGTGACTCGGATAACCAAATAAGTCACAATCAAAACCCGATAATTGGAGGGTAGTAAGGAGCACGCCCAGCCACAAATGGGTGCAGATATCCGCCTTTTCAATTCTGTACATGGATTCGGGCTTGGACACTTCAATCGGATTTGGAGTAACAATTGGATTTGGATTTGAAGTAACGCTTCCGTACCGGGTTTTGGTTCATTTGGGTAGACCACGTTAGTCCCAGGTGACTCAAAATGAAAATTGCTTCGGAGGCTCCGGTTTCGCCACCTAAGGCTTGCAGAAGCCCGCCCTGCCGGGTGCCCCAGGGCATGGACGTCGGCAGTTTGGGCTTGGGGGAAATTCCCCTGTTTGAGGTTGTTGCGTTTTTTTTTTTTTTTTTTCCTTGGGGGGGGGGAAAAGAAAACCGTGGCCAATTGGGGGGGGGCAAAAGAAAACCCGTGGCCAATTTTTCGAGGGTGTTTTTTTCCTCAAATTTTTGGGACTTTCTTCAGTAGTTTGTTCCTCAGTATTTGACGTCACGGCCCAACAAAAGTGAGTATTTGCAATCCCCCTCCGTTAGCTGTATTTGGCCTCATTTCAACTTTTCAAAGCAACCAACCCTTGCAAGGGGGGGGGGGGTTGCAGGTGTTCGGTCAACCGGGCCTTCCCAGCGAAAAGTGAGCGGCGAGCGTCCCACCGGGAGCTGAGGCTCGCGGGATGAGAAGTCCTGCCGGGTGAATGGCAATTGCCCGGGACCCGAGCGCCGAAGGCTCTCCGAAGGCTCTTCTTCTTTTTCCCCACCCGACAGGAAGGGGTTGTTAGATTTTATGTTGGAATCCGCGTTTGCGATGCTTCTACCCACCCAGTATCCCGCCAGAGCGGCTCGCCACTGGATCCCGCCGAGTATCCCGCCAGAGCAGCTGGCCAGTCTATCCCGCCCAGTATCCCGCTCGCCAGTGGGTCCCGCCGAGTAGCCCGCCAGAGCGGCTCGTCAATGAATCCCGCCAGAGTAGTTCGCCAATGGATCCCGCCGAGCATCCTACCAGAGAGCATCCCGCTGAGTATCCCAGAGTAGCTCGCCAGTGTCCTGAAAGAAGGGACCCGGCCGAATGGCGGAAGATCAAGACTTCGGGTCGCGTGTTCGGGCCTTGGCATTGCCGCGGTGTCTTTGTCGGGGCAGGGGGCTAAGAGGTTTTTCCAATGCCCAGAGAATTTCTGCCCAGAGCATGGATCCCACACAGCATCCATTTGAGGGGTTTCTTCCATTTGCTTAAGAATATGTTGTATTTTCCCCGGTTTGTTTCAAAGGGAATTTATCACTACTGGACATCTTTTCTCATATTTCCAGTCGAAAAACCAAATGGACTATTTTTTCTTGCAAAATCCCAACTCCCTTTTTGGGTTGCGTGCTGGTTCGCTGGGTTCGGGAATTCCCATGGCTGAGGCTGTTCTGACCTGATGTTCGAGATGCTCGTTGACTTCAGCGACTTCCTCCGCAGGCGTCCGGGCGGTTGCGCGCCGCAAAAAAAGTAATTGAGAATGCGAATAATACGAAGAGTAACAACAATAACAATCATAATAGTAATAGTAATAGTAGTAATAGTAATAATAGTACTAGTACTAATGATAATAACAATAATATTAATAGTAATAATGATAATAATAAGAAGTTTTGTTGGTGAAGCGAGGGGCTGGAAGTTCCACATGTTTTTGGTCGACTTGCGGGCGGTTTTCTATCAGTTCAGTGGACAGAAAGGGCAGAGGTCGGACTTCTTTTGAGGGCTCGGGGCCTGAAGCGGTGCCTTGTTGATGGAAGGGTCCAGTTTCCGTCTGGGGAAGAGATGTGCAAAGCAGCCGCCGCAGTCTCATGTCGTTTTTAGAGGTCTTCCGGAAGCCTGGAGAAGTTGCAACGAGCTCACCTGGAACGCAAGATGAAGGTTCAACAATTCACAGTCATCGTTGCCTTTCCCCCAAACGAGGGTTTTTTGAATCCCTATCCTGTTGCTTGGTGGGGTCCCCTAGTGTTGTGACCCGTCTATGAGCACTTGGCCAGAGGTAGAACCATGGAAAGGGAGATGCCATGGTTACCGAGCGCTGTCTAAAGTTTCCTGCAGTAGGAAGAAGAGACAACAGGCAACAGCCGAGTGGAGCCTCCAGAAACATAGATCACTACCCCCTGCCCTTGGCACCATTCCGCAGAGGCACAACGTCACCTTCATGGTGTCCGAGGGCACCCTCCTGGGCGCCGTGCGGGATCAGGCAGGAGCAGGGAACCGAG
Organism: Effrenium voratum; assembly: GCA_963377175.1. NCBI lineage: Eukaryota > Dinophyceae > Suessiales > Symbiodiniaceae > Effrenium > Effrenium voratum. The sequence continues at coordinate 136,227 of CAUJNA010002557.1, forward strand.
GCGGGGGGTTGTTTGAAAAGTCCAGGTTTCCACAATTTCCGATTTTTTGGAGGCGAGGCTCCAACAGTGGCGGTTTCACTGGAAACCACAAGCAAATCACAAGTGTTGAAGGGCAAATCCACGGACCTCCGTAGTTGTCTTGCAGCCTCCCCGTTTGCAAGAAGCCCCCAACCTGCGTTTGGTTTGGATCTAAATCAAAGGCTTTCTTTCCGCGCCATGGATTGGCTCCCCTTTTCCTTTCGCGGGGGAAAGCTTCCATCAGTGCCCCTCTGGAAGCCCTCATTGAACAGGGGCCATTTCCATCATGGAAGCGGAAGACCCGCGTGTTTTGGAGTTTCCGGTTGAAATGGCCCCAAGCGTACCGTTAGGTTCCAATCATTTGCCACAACAAAATCAGACACGTAGGATTGTGGGGAACAAGGAAAAGCCACGCGAGGACATCATCCCCTACACCGCCGACCTGGACATCTTCGTGCCTCGGGAAGGCGAGGGTCGATCGGTTTTCAGGCGTGGAGAGGTTTTCATGCACAAGGTGCGGTGCCTGGAGCATTGCCAGACTGTTGCCGAGCCCTTTGGCCCTTTGGCTCTATTGGGCTTCCTTGGTTTTGCTATACTTTTTTGGCAGAGGCTCGAAGTCTGGCCATGTCAAGCAAGTCGCCACGAAGCGCGCACACACACACACACACACCGCAGTAAACTGAGGATCTTCCTTATATCCACTTCTTGCACCCTTTTTCCGATGGGGCCTGGTTCAAAAGCAACGGTTCAAGCTCCTTCGGAATGTTTTTGGCTGGTTCTCTGTGCAGGGAGTGGAGGAACGATCTTGAGAGACCGCCCCCCCCCCAACAAATTGGTTCCGTAGGTTCATTCCCCAAATCCTTGCTTCTCCCTCTTCGTGCAGCAACCAGTCCTTTGCGAGCCTGTGATTTGCTTCTCTTTGATTCTTGCCCCAGGCCCTTACAGTCTGCAAAATGCAAAAGAAACCATGTCTCAAGTTGGACCTTTTCGGTAGAGCTGAGCCCAATGAGTCAACCCCAGTTTATTCATAGGGTGGTTTTTGGCCCCTCCAAACGTGGTCTGATTCCCCACATTTCACCCAGGGAAAAGCACTCCCCCTACGATGAACAGGTTGGTTGATTAACAGGGTCAATATTAAGGGGTCAACATATGGGGTTCAACATCCTGTTCATTTTTTTTTTAAATTTTACCAACCTTTTTTTGGGTGTTGGGTTCCCTTACTAAAACATGCTTACAGGGAAAAACAATAACAAAAACGCCGGGTACCAAGTTACTCTAACCTCTCAAATCTGGAGGACCTAGACAGGTTGGTTGGGTCAAACAGCCCCCCCCCAATAAAGCGCGATGGGGTCAACCTGTGCGCCTGAGGTTGGGAGAAGGCGATGCTCATCAACGAGGAACGAGCCGTGGGGGTTTTGGGTGACGTGTGGGGCGTGCGAGGAAAAAGATCTAGAGGGGTACAAGCCGCGATTTCTCCCATGTGGGTGATGTACTTGGGGAGTCCTTTTTTTTCTCTCTCCCTCTCTCTCAGGTTTTGGACATACAATCATTGGTTTGGGCCCATTTTAACGCCGTGTTTTGATGGTCACCACAAGCAGAAGTCACACAGTTACTTTGCGCGCAAGTGTGCGGTGCTTCTCTTGGACTTCTCGGAAGGCTGTTTCTACCCACTAGCTCACTTGTTGATCCCTGTGTCTAAGTGATACACCGATGGAAGAATCCTCTTGTGAACTTGCTGCAGACTGGGAGACTCGCAGGAGGAGCCCAAAGCCAAGTCCTATCACTTCATGGTGGCCGGGAACCTCAGCCGCGCTTTTACAGGGAGGTTCACCTCCTTGGTTGGATTTTTCTTGGTTCCGCGTGTGAAACAACATGTTCGCCCTTTGAGCCATGTGCGCACGAACCTTAAAGTTCCCTTTGGCTTGGGGCTTTCACCACCTTGAGCATAGGTGTCCTTTTTGGTGGTTTTGGTTGAAACATAGATGGCGATTCCTGGTGTACCTGGTGGTTTCATTTCACCTACCAGGGAATCCCATCTATTTCCCCTAAAAGGACGCCTATGACCTTGAGGGTCCCATGGTCACCCCCCCGGCTCAAAGACAAAAAGGATCTCAAGGTCGCCGGGTGTGGCCCACAACACGCACCGAGGACCCTGACCAACCTCATTGTGCTCGGCTTTGCGCTGTGCCCGGCACCCGCGTCGGAATCGGTCTGGCCGGCGTTTTTCGTTGGTGGGTGTTCTGGGGGTTGGTGTCAAAATCCATACCGGGCTGGGTGGATGTTGGTGTCAAAATCCAGACCGGGCAGGGTGGATCCAAATGTCTGATTCGTATGACGGGCATTCCCAGGCATGGGGTTTGGAATGGCGGCTACGCCACCAACATCAGCTTGACCCGCAGCATGTGCCCTTTTTCCAAGTGAGAACCTCCGCAACTCCAGCAAACTCAAGGCGGCTGCCCTCTAGTGGGAATCCTTGACTGTGGGACACTCACTAGGCCCTAGTAGGATGAGTTTCCGAATCTGGGCTTCCCAGTAAATGTCAAACACGAAAATCTTCGGACCCCGGCCTTTTCCCCGCACAAGAACCATGTGGTTTTCCTTTTGATCCCCCTTTCCCGCAAGAAGGGGGTTCCCACTCAAAAACAGAGACAGCCAACATGGCTCCCTTTGTCCACTTGGGTCACTGGCCGGGCTGCGGGCATCCTCGATCCGAGGTGGGAGGGCTTCCCGGTGAATCGGGCGGCGGCCCAAGCGGGAAGCGGGAAAGGAGAAGGGGAGGAGGGGAGGAGGGCTCAATTTTTTCTTTGGCTTTTTAAGTTTGAGGCACCTTTTCTTCTTTTTTGGGGGGTATTTTGAAAGGGAAAGCCACGATTTGGGCTCATTTTTTTGTTTGGGCTTTTTGAGTTTGAGGGCACCTTTTCATGTTTTGTTGGGACACATTTTTCCAATTTTTGCTGATTGTGGTTTAGTGGTTGAAATCCAACTACTGAACTGCTAAAAGTTAAATTTTTTGCTCCCCTTTCAACATCAACCAAGTTTTTTGGGGCATTTGAAAGAGAAAGCCACGATTTGTTGGGCCCCCTTTTTGGACTTAAGACACTCCACGCAATAGGGCTTCAGACTGTTTTGGGGAGATCAATTTACTTGGACACAACGCTTTTTGTGCGACCAATCCGTTCAGAAAAGTGGGGGGGGGGAGGGCCAGTGATTACAATCTGCTCAGAGCTTCGTTCCGGGTTTCTTCCATGAAATCCTCAACCGATGTCAGGCCGCCAAATCCAACTCTCGCGTTCAGCGACTGCCCGTTGCAAGATAGGCTGCCCACATGTGAAGAGGTGCCACGGCATGCAAGGAAAAGACACACCTGACCAAGTGCGCAAGCACAATGCAAATGATCATGACATTTGCACCTGTTTTGTGCTCCAGCTGCTCCTGAACCGTAAAAAATGTGGTCCCCCTTTTCTTTGTGAGTTTCGCTTTGGCAGACCTTTAAATACCAACTTAAAGTGGGTCACCATTTGGAGAAGCACCCAGGTCAAGAAACATGCCTGTCTCTTTCTTTCTTTCTTTCTTTCTTTCTTTCTTTCTTTCTTTCTTTCTTTCTTTCTTTTCTTCCTTCTTTCTTGCTTTCTGTCTTTGCTTTGCTTTGGTTCGGTTTGTCGCACGACTAGGGATGCGAGGCGTTCACTAGGACTTTGGTGAGTCGGAGGCCAAATGGACTTCCATTTGCTGAAAGGAATATGTTGTATTTTTCCCTTGTTGGTTTGAAAGGAATCGATTTCACCTCCTGATTTTTCATTTTTCCAAGGGGACTCAAGCAAATGGAAGTGGAGCATGACGACGCTGGTGGCTTTTGCTTGAGCCGCAAAGACCAAACAACGCGGCATGGATTTGGCGCTCAAGTTGCCATCCTTCCTTCCGAGCCTTCAGCAATGGCGTTCTGCACATACGAGGCAACCTTCATCTCGGTCAAGGAGCCGAAGCCGGGCAAGTTTCCGCGCTCCAAGAGCGCAGGGGCCAATGTGCCGCGACCACCTTGCCCTGTGACATCCTATGTGGAGAGCTTGGAGAAGCGAGCCTCGGCCTTGACTTTTCTGGAACCTCAGGTTGGGTCAGCGGGCAGCTCGGGCCACCCCGAGCTTTGCTTCAAGCCCTGCCTGTACCTGGCCTACGGTTCGTGTCCCAGTGGCACATCATGCAACTTCTGCCACTTGCCACACCCAAACCGAGCCAAGTACGGAAGGGACCGCGAGCTGCTCAGGCAGTTAAGCGAGGCTGATCTTTTGGGATTGATACTCCCACACCTTCGTGCTAAGATCCTTGGCGCTTGATAGGCTTGGAGTCTTTTGGGGTAGGAGGCATGGGGCTTGTGCATGCCGAGCTTTTGGTCGGAGTTCGCTTTTCAGATCAGTAAGGAAGATCCAGGGCGCAGATCATTTGCTGGACCTCATGGAGGCTCACCTGGCATCCCTCCCCGCCGCTCCTTCGCAGATTCGCCCTTCGCAGATTCGGGGGCTTGCAAATGTCGGTGGACGCCTGGGGAGGCACGGCTCGGGGGTGGAAAGCCTGGAGTCTTTCAACGGGCTCCTTAAAAGATGCATTTTGCAAGCATTTGAAACATGGCTTTTTCAACACCAAAATAGAGGGAAACCACCATTTACAAGTTACAATGTTCAGGTGTATAATGTAAGGATTCCTGTTGCAACACTTTGGTTTGGGGTTTACCCTTCATTTTCCCTGGCTGTGGGCAATGGATGGGTTTCAGGCCACTTTCCGTGATACCAAGGGAATCCCCTTTTGAAGCGATAAAGTAGTCTTGGGCATGGCCCTCGGTATCCCTTCGCAGGCTCGGCTTTCGCCAGCTCGTGCTCCTCGCCTTGCGTGGACCTGGAGTGCCCGGAGTGCAGGCGGCTTTGGCCGCGCTGAAGCCGGAAGTGGCCAGCGGCGTTTGACGATGTGAGAGTGAGTCGGTGAAGAAGGAGTTTGCAAGCGGCCTCCACGCCCGGAACAAACCACCCAAAGCAAAGCAACTTGTGTCTTATGGGATCCAACAAAAAGGGCTTCCATGCTGTCTCCGTCACATTTCATGTGCGTCGCTGATTGATACCCTCTCCAGCATAAAGGGCCAATTTGTTCGCGGGTGGTAGGGGGTGATAGCGCTAAAGCGCACCTCGAGGCCTCATTGCATGACAGGCGTGGAGCGTTGAGCTTGTGTCGCCTGAGCCAACAACCGCCGCGCTCTGTTTGATCATGTTGGAACAGAACTTATGAGACATCATGCAAAGACTGATTTTGCTCGTGCTCAGCAGGGAATGAGGGAGTGACCCGTGGTTTCCTTAATTCGGGAATCCCCTTCCGGTTCATTCCCTCATTCCCTACCTATTCACACCAGCAAGGATTTCTTGCTTCCAAAATTGGAGTATGTTGATTTTGTCGAGCGGTTTGTCTATAGTACCTGGGCCTGAGCCCGCAGCCCGGTCATTTCAGAGCGCTTCTCAAAATGCAGAGCTCCTAAAAGATGATACCCTTCCTCCAACTCACATGGCCCCTGTGGGAGGATACCTGGAAGATCAATCTACTCTCCAAGGGGAACCCCTTTGTCAGAAGCCATGTTAGTGGAAGGGAGGGTAGTTTTTTTTTTCAGCATTATTGAAGTCTCTTTGCCATCCGACTCACCAAACTCCTTATGAACGCCTTGCATCCCAAGTCGCTTAGTGTTAGTTTTCTTTGGGCTCGCTTTTGGGCTTCGGGAAACCCGGGGTCCGAACATTTTGGAGAAGCCGGTAGGCACGGAAAGCACAGTGCTGGCAGTCCAAGAGTGCCTGGACCGAGTTCGTGGGCTGACCTATTGGCCCCATTGGGTGCAGCGGGGTGGCCGTTTCATCTTGAAGCCCCACAACGCAGGCAGGGTTCTTAGAAGGGTTTGAGAACCATTCTGGAGGGTAGGCTCCCTTGGCTCAGGGAGTGCTCCACCCAGTGCCGAAGTGCGCGAGACACCCAAGCGGCCATAGCCAAATTCAAGTGATCCCCGGCGGGGCTTGGAGAACTACACTTTTTTCTTGGGGCGTCCTCTATTTTGACCAGTCACGGTCCGAGTGTCAGAAGCACATTCGGCGGCACTAGAACGTACTCGCAAGGGCTGCGGGTGATTCTTATTCGGTGAGACGCCCAAAAAGCCTGCGTGAGACAGTCCGGCAGCCCGCTTTTCCGGGGCTTGGAGGGCAACGGCGTGAGGTCCCTGCTAGCACCACAACTGCTGCCAATACTCAATTACTACCACCAGAGCTACTACTAGTGCTGCTACTGCTTCTGGTACTGCTACTACTGCTACCACCACTATTACTACTCCCCCTCCTGCAGCTGCTGCTACGGCTGCAACTACAAACAACTACTACCACAACTCCTTTTACAACAATAACAACAACACAGGCAGCAGCAGCAGCAGCAGCAGCAGCAGCAGCAGCAGCAGCAGCAGCAGCAGCAGCAGCAGCAGCAGCAGCAGCAGCAGCAGCAGCAGCAGCAGCAGCAGCAGCAGCAGCAGCAGCAGCAGCAGCAGCAGCAGCAGCAGCAGCAGCAACAAACAACAGCAGCAGCAGCAACAGCAACAACAGCAGCAGCAGCAACAACGACGACGACGACGACAACGACAACGACAACGACAACGACAGCGACAGTGACAGTGACAGTGACAGCGACAACGACAACGACAACAACGACAACAACGACAACAACGACAACAACGACAACAACGACAACAACGACAACAACGACAACAACGACAACGAAGACAACGAAGACAACGAAGAAACAAACAAGCAGACAGACAGACAGGCAGACAGACAGTAGCCCTGCAGTGCGGAAGCATGTACGTTCGCTGCATGACAGTTGCAGAGTGATTATAACGTGCCATGCATGCCCCTATTTGCCCTTGTGTAGCCTTTTGCCGCTGACATTTACGCATAGACCCCACACATACCCATGTGTTTCTTGGCGCCTCAGTTGTTCGCTCAGGTAATGCCGACCCCAGATTGGTGGATACAGGCCCTAAGTGTCCCTCATCCGGGGGGGAGGTTCCTCTCCAGAAGTGACGGATGGTCTTTGAATTGTGACGCACTATTGATTAACAAAAGTGGGCCTGGGGTGCCAAGTTGCTCTTTTAAAGCGGGCTCCATCGCTCCATAGCAAGCCGAAGTCTTAGCCTTGAGGCTCCCTTCGATGAGCACTTTGAATGGGATACGGAGAAGGTTGGCAGGCGACTGAGTCTCTCTGGTGGGAGGGAGGGCTTGGCCACTTGGCCGCCGCCCATTCAGAGATACCCCCATTGCCAGACTTGGCTTGCCGCTTTGACTGAAAGCCGCCTTTTCCGCCACTTTCCCACTAGCTACTTCCCTTTCAGCCAGCACTTCTTGCCAGTCACAGCTTGCCACTCACTTTGACCGGCCCCTTTCTTGAAAGTAGATGGAACAGTCCGGTTGTGGGTAAAGCGGGTGACATGCGCCAAGAATGAGCCTTTTGTCCTCCCAATGGCACGGAAATGGTGTCCCACAACCAGAAGTTACTCTTGCACCAGCAAACATGGCATCGATCGAAACGTGCATCCTTGATGGCTGTGGATCTAAGTCTGTTTGAACGTAGAGCTTGAATTTGGGCACATGGTAAAGAGCTCCTTTCCGGGTAAATTTGAGCATATGGCCTGAACCTCGGAAAATTGCACTCCTACTTTGTCGCAGAAGGGGGCAACCATGTTCCGCCATGTTCCACCACAGGTTGTGAATGATATGTCGAACCCAAGTGCGGGTCCCCCAAGCCCAGCAAGGAACCGCCAAGCTTCTAGGGGTTGATCCCCCACTCTTCTCAGCCATCGTTCTTGTCAAACACCGATCGCCATTTCTTTTCCAGGGTTTTCGGTGGTTTCCAGAAAGATTCTGGAAAAACCGATCGCCATTTCCTTTCCCGTTTTTTTTTTTTTTTTTTTCTCTCGGTGGTTTCCCGTTTTTCCCGGTGGTTTCCAGAAAGAGTCGGATCCCCGGGACAAAACGGGCCAGTTCCCCCAGCCTTCGCCCCACGCCTTCGCAACACGCCTCCGGGGCTCGGGGGCCCGAGCTGAGGCAACGACCTCGCCTACTACATGGACATCTACGACGAAGGCCGGAGCATCGCCCCGGTCGCCGGGCGCAGGCTGCGACCGGACCGGACGTTCAGGTGTCTTTTTTTGGGTCTGATTGAGATGTTCAGGGGTTCTTCAACTAGGTTTGGGGGCTGCTGATTCATTGTCTTTTTTTTGGGGGGGGGGTTATTGAGATGGGTTCTCCAACTGGGTTTGGGGGTTGCTGATTCATTTTTTTTTGGGGAGGGGGTTGGTTGGTTGGTTGGTTGGTTGGTTGGTTGGTTGGTTGGTTGGTTGGTTGGTCAGCTGGGCGGCCGCATCCCCAGCATGCCCAGCATTTCCGGTTTCTTGTCACGGCTGCGTATGGGGCATGACTTGATGCTCGGGATAGCGCATCGCCAGCATTACTGGCCTCACTCGGACGAGAGCTGCCTATTGGCTTTGGTTTGGTGGCAGTTCAGGGTTGATCGGGGCTGGTTTGGGGTGAGTGCTGGGCTTGCTGAGATATTAATGCGGGCGGGTCTTGGGTTTGTTTAGGGTTCATTTAGCCTCGGCAAAGGGCCGATATGCAGGATGCGGTTGGGAGGGTTTCAGGTTGACTTTGGGTCGGTTTTGGCTTGGTTGGGGCTGATTCGTGCTAGATGTGCGGCTGGTTTAGCCGTGGCTTTCGGGTTGCTTCAGGGATGTGGTTCTGCAAGTTTTGTGGGCCAGGATTGGTTGTGGGGCGTTGCCCCAAACCACCAATCCTAGCCCAAAACTTGCAGAACCACATCCCTGAAGCAACCCGAAAGCCACGGCTAAACCAGCCGCACATCTAGCACGAATCAGCCCCAACCAAGCCAAAACCGACCCAAAGTCAACCTGAAACCCTCCCAACCGCATCCTGCATATCGGCCCTTTGCCGAGGCTAAATGAACCCTAAACAAACCCAAGACCCGCCCTCATGAATATCTCAGCAAGCCCAGCACTCACCCCAAACCAGCCCCGATCAACCCTGAACTGCCACCAAACCAAAGCCAATAGGCAGCTCGCGTCCGAGTGAGGCCAGTAATGCTGGCGATGCGCTATCCCGAGCATCAAGTCATGCCCCATACGCAGCCGTGACAAGAAACCGGAAATGCTGGGCATGCTGGCGATGCGGCCACCAACCCCCAGCTTGTGCCGAGCCGGGGCTAGTAAAAAGCCGGGGCTAGTAAAAAAAAAACACCTCAACCGTTATTGAGATGGGTTCTCCAACTAGGTTTGGGGGTTGCTGATTCATTTTTTTATTTTTTTTTGGGGGGGGGGGGGTTATTGAGATGGGTTCTCCAACTAGGTTTCGGGGTTGCTGATTCATGTTTTATTTTTATTTATTTTTTTTTGGGGGGGGGGTTATTGAGATGGGTTCTCCAACTAGGTTTGGGGGTTGCTGATTCATGTTTTTTTTGGGGGGGGGGGGGTTATTAGTAATTCAAAAAAAGGTTTGGGGTTGCTGATTCACCTCCAACTACTGATTCGTTATTGAGATGGGTTCTCCAACTAGGTTTGGGGGTTGCTGATTCATTTTTTTATTTTTTTTTGGGGGGGGGGGGGTTATTGAGATGGGTTCTCCAAAGGTTTGGGGGTTGCCTGAGATGGGTTCTCCAACTAGGTTTGGGGGTTGCTGATTCATGTTTTTTTTTTTTTTATTGATGGGATTCATGTTTTGAGATGGGTTCTCCAACTAGGTTTGGGGGTTGCTCATTCTTTTTTTTTTGGGGGGGGGGGGTTATTGAGATGGGTTCTCCAACTAGGTTTGGGGGTTGCTCATTCATTGTTTTTTTTTTTTGGGGGGGGGTTATTGAGATGGGTTCTCCAACTAGGTTTGGGGGTTGCCTGATTCATTTTTTTTTTTTTTTTGGGGGTGGGGTTATTGAGATGGGTTCTCCAACTAGGTATTGGGGTTGCTGATTCATTTTTTTTTTTTTTTTTTGGGGGGGGGGTTATTGAGATGGGTTCTCCAACTAGGTTTGGGGTTGCTGATTCATTTTTGTTTCTTTTTTTGGGGGGGGGGTTATTGAGATGGGTTCTCCAACTACTGATTCTGTTTTTTTTTTTTAAAGTTATTGGATGGGTTGGGTTTGGGGGTTGCTGATTCATGTTTTGTTTTTTTTGGGGGGGGGGTTATTGAGATGGGTTCTCCAACTGGGTTTGGGGGTTGCTGATTCATGTTTTTTTTTTTTTTGGGGGGGGGGGGTTATTGAGATGGGTTCTCCAACTGGGTTTGGGGGTTGTTGATTCATGTTTTTATTGTTTTTGGGGGGGGTCATTGAGATGGGTTCTCCAACTAGGTTTGGGGGTTGCTGATTCATGTTTTTTTTTTTTTTTTGGGGGGGGGGGGTGATTGAGATGGGTTCTCCAACTAGGTTTGGGGGTTGCTGATTCTTTTTTTTTTGGGGGGGGGGGGTTATTGAGATGGGTTCTCCAACTAGGTTTGGGGGTTGTTGATTCATTTTGGGGGGTTATTGAGATGTTCAGGCGTTCTCCAACTGGGTTTGGGGGCTGATGATGCAGTTTTTTTCTGGGGTTTTAGTGAGATGCTCAGGGGTTCTCCAACTGAATGCTGATTCAGTTTTTTTTTTTTTGGGGGGGGGTTATTGAGATGTTCAGGGGTTCTCCAACTAGGTTTGGGGGTTGCCGATTCATTTGTTTTGGTTCAGGGGTTCTCCAACTAGGTTTGGGGGTTGCTGATTTAGTTTGTTTGGGGGTTTGATTGAGATGTCCAAGGGTTCTCCAACTAGGTTTGGGGGTTGTTGATTCAGTTTTCCTTTGGGGGTTTTATTGCCGTGTTTAGGGGTTCTCCAACTCGGTTCGGGGGTTGCTGATTCAATTTTTCTTGGGGGTATTTATTGAGATTATTGAGGGCTTTTCCAACTAGGTTTGGGAGTTGCTGATGTAGTTTGTTTGGGGGTTTGATTGAGATGTTCAGGGGTTCTCCAACTAGGTTTGGGGGTTGTTGATTCAGTTTTCCTTTGGGGGGTTTTATTGAGATGCTCAGGGGTTCTCCAACTAGGTCTGGGGGTTGTTGATTCAGTTTTCCTTTCGGGGGTTTTATTGAGATGCTCAGGGGTTCTTTAACTAGGTTTGGGGGTTGTTGATTCAGTTTTCCTTTGGGGGGTTTTATTGAGATATTCAGGGGTTCTCCAACTAGGTTTGGGGGTTGTTGATTCAGTTTTCCTTTGGGGGGTTTTATTCAGATGTTCAGGGGTTCTCCAACTAGGTTTGGGGGTTGTTGATTCAGTTTTCCTTTAGGGGGTTTTGTTGAGATTTTCAGGGGTTCTCCAACTCGGTTTGGGGGTTGCTGATTCAGTTTTCCTTTGGGGGGTTTGATTGAGATGTTCAAGGGTTCTCCAACTAGGTTGGGGGGTTGTTGGGGGTTTTATTGAGATGTTCAGGGGTTCTCCAACTAGGTTTGGGGGTTGTTGATTCAGTTTTCCTTTGGGGGGTTTTATTGAGATGCTCAGGGGTTCTCCAACTAGGTTTGGGGGTTGTTGATTCAGTTTTCCTTTGGGGGGTTTTATTGAGATGCTCAGGGGTTCTTTAACTAGGTTTGGGGGTTGTTGATTCAGTTTTCTTTGGGGGGTTTTATTGAGATATTCAGGGGTTCTCCAACTAGGTTTGGGGGTTGTTGATTCAGTTTTCCTTTGGGGGGTTTTATTGAGATGTTCAGGGGTTCTCTAGCTAGGTTTGGGGGTTGTTGATTCAGTTTTCCTTTAGGGGGTTTTGTTGAGATTTTCAGGGGTTCTCCAACTCGGTTTGGGGGTTGCTGATTCAGTTTTCCTTTGGGGGGTTTGATTGAGATGTTCAAGGGTTCTCCAACTAGGTTTGAGGGTTTTTGATTCAGTTTTTCTTTGGGGGGTTGTATTGAGATGTTCAGGGGTTCTCCAACTAGGTTTTGGTGTTGCTGACCCATAAACATGGAGATTTTGCTGGGGTTCTCATTTTTGACAACCTGGAGAGACATGTACGATTCTCCCCCAGGTCTAAGCCCGGCTTGGGTCAGAAGGGCGGAGCTTTTTTTTTCTCATCCTCCCGATTCGGCCAAAATGGGCTGCCCCCCCCTTTTCATGTTGATCAACCAAGAGGTTTAGCAGTACTGGGTTGGAGCCTTGGATTCCCCGACTCCCAATGTGATTTCTGAGTTTCCTGGTGGGGCGATCTGTTTTCTCGGCTTCTTCGCGGCTTTTTCGCCCTTTTTGGTGGGACAGGGGATGCCCCGGCAGACCCGGCAGACCCGGCAGATCTTTTCCGCGGGCTTTGGTCCATCGGGTGGGAACTGTTCCCGGAAGGCAAATGGGTGCGGCTCAAAATTCAACGATCGGGGCAAACCGCAGGTCTTGGTCCACGTTTCCACCAGGGAGCCGGGTTTTTTGAGCCGCAGCCAAACGGAAGGGGAGCTTCCATGGAATCGTCTGGGGGAGGACATGGGACCCTTCTGCAGCTGGCATTTTGCAGCTTGGTTGGTAATTACATGGTAGCTCCTGTTTGTGATAGGTGGGACGCATGGCGGAAACTGCGTGGCACGGGCGGAAGGCTCCCTTTTTGAGGGTTCCTTGTGAGTGATAAATTTGTGGACAGCCTGGGATTCATGGGATTATTCAGCTGCGGCGTTTCTTGTGTGGCTTCCTCTTGGGGGACACGAAGAACCTAAACTTCGGTGGTTGGCCTCATTTGCCAACTTGGGGTAGTCGTCTCCAGACATGGGCGGGTGCCCAGATGATTTTCCTCTTGGGGGTAGCCTGTGTTAGTGGGAGGGAGGCTATGTGCGGGCCGCTCAGAAATGGACTTCGCGCAAGCGACGGCCCACCTCATCTACCCGCCCTCCACAGTGCCCGCCTCAAATGCGGGTGGACAAAATCCATTTCACACCATTTGAAACCATGGGAAACCGTTGTTTGTTGGCATGTACAGGGGAATCATCATGCCAGGGTTTCTTAGGTGGTGCGAAATGGATTTGTCCATCCACAGTAGGGGTGCTCGAGTGCTGATACGACAGAATTGAGAAAAAGGGTCAGCGGCCATGAGGACAACGTATAAAGCAGGTCCAGCAGCTCATGTCTGGAGAGGCCATGTTGGTGTCCAAACTCTTCGCTGGATGATGGGTACCGGGTCTTTCTTTTAGGACTTCAACGGATTTGGCGGCATTCCTTCGCGCAATGTTTGCATTTCGTCGTTTCCCAACTTCGGGTATTTTAAACAACTGCCAGGACTTTGGATTGGCGGTTTGGGGGTTTGACCCCCTTGTGCTTGTGGAGGGTGCATGGGAAACCACCCCCTAAGCTCCAAACCAAAAAGGCGCCAATCCGCAAACTAGCTTCCTCGAGGTTTCCCCTCGCGCGCCTGGCTGCCGCCCGGCTTCCCTCGGGTTCTGTGCAAAGTGTTCCTTCCCTCGTCACCTGCGACGTGCTTCTTTCTGGCGACGTTTTGAAGCAGAAGCAGCAGACTCTCTTTGGTCTTGGGGGCTAATCTTATTAATCTTGTTTGAGCTTCTGCTTGGGTGATGTTTCAAGGGGACAACCTGCTCCAAAGAAGGCGGACCCTAAGTGCCGACCATACCGGCTCGGGGAATTTTTGTTTTCCGCTGGTTTAGATGGGTTTCCCGTTTCCCGTTCACCAGGGAAACCCATCGATTTTTCCCAAAAGGCCACTTGCGAGAAGCCTTGGCCAAGCTTTGGCTTAAGCTTTGAGGTCCGGATCCGGAACCAGAGCTTCCCAGCGCCCCGAGAGCAGGCTCGGGGTCTCGGGGTCTCGGCGGGTCCTTGGAAGGAGTTTCCCCTAAACTGAAAGTACTTCCGGCTCATGACCACCCTGGGTGTGGCTCAAAATTCAAGAGCCAGGGCAAACCGCGGGTCTTTTCGTCTTTTCCGTTTCCCAAGAACTCCTGGTGCCATGTTTTTCCTGAGCCCCCGCCATCTGATCCTCAAGACCTTCAGGCGGGGGGAGGTGTTCCGTCCGCCTCGCGGCAGGAGATCTATGTGGAGGCCAGGTACGGGCCCTCCTGGCGCGTCCCCGACCACCAGGCGCCAAGCGCTTTGTTCCGGCGCCAGGTGGGATGGTTGCACGGGAGGTGGGCGTGAATCTGCCCGCAACATCGGCCAAGACCGGTGACGTGGGTTGCTCTGACGGGTTTCTATGGAGTTAAATTGAACCAGTCATGTTGACCCCGGAGCAATCAAACCTGACTGGGCGTGCGTGAAAGGAGCCGATCCCCTCCCAAGTGGCCTGATCTCCCCCAGGAAAATCGACGGTGCGGTTCTTTTTTGTGCTGGGTTGCGGTGCTGCCTGGTTGATTCAGGGAGCGCGCGCTTGCGCGCTGTGGGAGAGCCTCAACTCCTTCAATCGTTCTTGGGCCCTTGGTCTTCCTGGGCACGATTCCGAGAAAGTTCCGTCACAAAGTCCGTCGCTTTCGCGTGGGAGTTGCCTCCTCTAGAGCATCAGCATCAGGTCCGAAGGCACCGAGGCCCAATGAAAAATGGGCCAGGTGGAGCCCTTTGCGATGCTCAGTGCCCTCTTTTTCTCTTTTTTTTGGAGAAAAGGTGCCAAGGTGCCGCGACCTCGTGGCATGGGTGGATCGGTTCGAGGAGTTGAAAGCTCCGGCCCACGACACACCGGGGCATTTTTTGGTTGATCAAGTTACGAGTCACGTGGCGTTGGCAACTTCAGGGGTGGGAAGCGGGGCTTGCCCATGACCGGGTCCAAAAGTGGGGTTTTCCAAAGTGGCAGCGGTACCAGGGAAGCCAAAAGGACCGCCGTTTTGCCATTTCAGGGTGCCGTTCCTGTTTTTTTTTGAGAAGCCACCCGTTTACGGCCCGTTTACGCCCGAAGGCTTGCCTCCAAACCTCCAAAGTGGGGCCGAGTAGCGAAACCTGAGTGCAACTCATGAAAGGCCCGGCCTTTCTTTTAGCCCACGTGCTTCTGGGACACTTATCATTTTGCAGGCTCAAATTCGAACAAGAAGCACTACTCTGAAAGTAGTGGCAGGGCAGATTGGACCCAAGTGTTCACCACACACCCCGCCCCCAACATGGTTCTTGTGCTTCGATGCTTGTTTGATTTTAGCACGACTTGCTGAGCCACGTCAAAGCGAGTTTCCCTTTGGCTGCGTGCTCAAGGAGGACGCGGTTTCCATGGCCAACTCAGTTAGGGAGCTTCAGGCGCGGGAGCTGGCGGAGAAGTACCCCACCCTTGAGGAGGCCAAGGCGCGCTTGGGGGGCTGAGGGGAGGGAGGAGGTGAGAGGAGAGGAGAGGGGAGGGGGCGAAGCAGGAGGAGGGATTGGGCTTGGCGGGTTCGTCGGGTGCTCCAGATGGCTTCTGTTTGGGATCAATGATTCTTGTCCAGGGGTCTTAACCAAATGGAAGGTTAAGTTGAACTCTTTGCCTTGGGGGTAGCCTCCAAGTTGAGACATCCGAACCCATTGGTTTGGTATTTTGCACACTTCCCGTGGAACCTTCCAGTGCCGGGTTTCAGCTTTCGAGGTTTGCTTTGAGGGCGGAGGGTCTTGGGAAGCGCCAGCTAGCATGGACCCAGACCTGACCCAAAAACAGACTCAGATGGGTTGGTTCCACTGCTTCTATTTCCCCGGTGGCAAAAAGGACATGCCCCGCCCGAATTTTCAGGGATGAGCCACCTCAGACTCTCTTTTTCCCCCTCCCCTTTGTTGGATTTCCTTTTTCTTCAATCTCCGCTGGTTGCGAAAGAACCCGTTTTATTCATGCCTCCAAAAGGCAAACCAAAAAAGGACGGCTAAGTTTTCGGCGTTTCTTTGAGCCCCCTATTCGGCACCCGGTTTTTTCAATCTCCAGCGGATTTCCTCCACGTCGGACGTGGGCAAGGCGCGCAACTGTCAGGTGTGGTCCGCGAACATGTTGCTGCTCCGGTCCGCGCGGTCCGAGGCGCAGCTGGGGTACCGTATCTTGCCTGCTACTGCGCATCATTTTTGTTCCTTCTTCTTTTCTTTTTTTCTCCTCATTTCTTTAAAACATATATTTTTCTCAGCCAACCCCAACAAGTGGCGCCCTCAAAAGACCCAGCCTCATGGGTTGGTGGTTTGGGATTTGAGCGGGTCCCTGGCTTTTGTAGAGGGTACATGGGTTTGACCCCTCCGTTTCACCACCAAACCACCAAATCGGATCCAAACAACCAAACAAGCCAAAACACTAGCCAGCCCAGGCATGTTGGAGCGTGCCACAGTGGACTTCAAGACAGGCAGGGGGGGCCGGAAGAAGGCTTTTGAGGTTCCAGGCGATGGACCATATTTTGCTCCTGCATGTCGGTATATCTGTATATATGGTCCCGGGCGCCCCCCCCAAACGGTATCCCCGAACCCTTGACCATATATGGATTGTTGTGGTAGGCAAAAACGGGAGTGCTTCCCACAAAGGACATTATGGGGGTTTCTCAATTCGGGGCTCTTTGTCGCCTGCTCGGTTTCACGTGTTTGGTGCAAGCACTGCCGACAGCGCCATTCACCGCTGCGGAAAGTTTCACTGAAGTAGGCCTTGTCAGGTCCTTGCCTTTGCCCATGAGAACGAAGGTCCAGCTGCCCGCACAGGCCCTCTCGGTTTTGCAACTTCACCTTTGGCCAGAAAGCGAGGTGTTCTTTAGGTGGTTTGGTGATTTGTGGGAACGCATGGGCTCATGTTAAAATAGGAGAAGCCCTGAGCATGGTGAGTTCGCTTCGGTTTCCCTGTAAACCGATTCCATCAAGTGTACCGAACCTCAACAACGACATGCCCACATGGGTTCTTGGCAAGCTCTGTTGTAAGCCAGGGCAAAAGGGGACTTACAACCTCGACTGCGCTTCCATTTGGTTGAGACTATTTTATCTTATTATTATTATTTTCCCTTGTTGGTTTTAAAGGGAATCTATCACTACTGGACATATTTTCTCATTTTTTCCAGGGGACTTCAGCAAATGGAGGTCTAAAGGACGCCCTTGCTGGATGCCCAGGTGACATCGTCATTCGTGGCGGGGCCAATCAGGAAGCGCCCCACTCTAACGCCGCGCACCAAAAATGGGGCAGCTGTCGCAAATCTTCCAAAGACCCGGCCCCTCCGACATTCATTTCAAAATTTGGGGGTTGTCCGTCTCTTTTGTTTGCGGGTGTTTTTTTTCGCGGGGGGGGGGGGGGAACCGGGTTGGTGGTGGAATCGCTTCGATGTGTCCTTTTTCAGGTGGGTGAGATGGGGTGTGGACTTGATTGGACTTGGGTCGAAAACGGCCTTCCGGAGACTTTCGGGACTCGTGGGCAGAAGTCCTCGCGTCGTGCTCGTGATGTTGCCCGTACTAAAATGCATCGCCTGCCCCATCCGGATCATCCGATTCCGCAAACATGGCCACAGCCTTGTTTGCATCATCGCGGTGCTGCCTGCGTTGTTTTAATTAATGCTCGGCATGCTGCTCGCGTTGCCACGACGCCGCCTGCGTAAGCAAAACCACCGCCGACATTACCATGACCCTGCTGCACTATGCTGCTGCAATTCATCATCATTATGCCCACACAGTCTGCGGCATCATGACGGGGCGTGAGGCACGTCGACAGGCTTATTGAGCCTCGACTGTTTATGGGCCAATGCTGGTGCAACCATTTTTTTGTTCTTTTTTTTCTGGGTGGGGGTGGATTCTGGGGGTCGGATTTCTTGGGGTTGGTTTGTTGGGGTTGGGTTTTTGCTTGTTTGGAGGGAGTCGTTGTTGCTTTTGGGTCTGTCTTTTGTGGTTTGATTTGTCAAGGATGGTTTATTGGATTTGTTTTTGGGGGTTGTTAGTTCTGGGCTTTTTTTTTTTAAAAAAAAAAAAATAAAATAATAATTTTTGCCTTTGTCTATGTTTTTGTGGCTTGAATTTACGCGTGGACTTGGTTTGGGGGGGGGGGCTGTTTTGCGCCGCCTTTCTTGGTGGTTTGGCATGCTTTTTTGTTGCTCTTTCGGGGGGCGGGGGGGTGGGCTCAAAGGTGTTCTCTTTTTTGGGCTTGGTTTTGTGGGGGTGGTGTTTCAAGATTGGTTTCTTGTGGTTTCATTCTTGGGGGGGTGTTTTGGGGTTGGTTTGTCCGGTTTTTAGCAGTGTTGGAGGCGGGGGCTGGTCTTTGCACCGGTATCCAATTTTATGACGAGGGCCCCACTTTCAAGTCTTCCATTTGCTGAGGGATCGATTTCACGACTGAACCTATTTTCTCAATTTTTATCCAGGGGCTAAAAAGGAAGTGGAAGAAGGGAACCAAAAGGAAACCCCAAATTCATGTTTGGGGGGGTCACTAAGAAGAGAAGCCCATGTGGAAGAAGTGGTCGGTTCTTTCTTTTTTGGTTAGAGCCATCCAAAAGGCCCGCGGGAAAAGAAGGATCCGCGGGGGTTTCTTTGCTCGGAGCCTCAAGTTGAATTTCCGGGCAGTCTGGAAAAACCTGCGCCCCTCATCCCCCCCCCCCAAATGGGTGCGTGACTTTGTTCAGGTAACCCCTAATTGTTTGTTTTTTCGGATTTGAACCCTGTTCTTTTAGAGGCAAATGGGAAACCCTCCTTAACCACCAAACCGCTGGGCTCCGAAAACCACCAATTGGAGGCAAGCTTTTTTTAGGGGGGTTTGCTGTGAACCACCTCTAGGACAGGGTGTGGATGCGGCCTTTGTGGATGAGCATTAAACGAGTACTAGAAAGAAACCTACGGGAAGAAAACACGCAAAACCAAAAAAACAACGCATCCAAGCTGTTTTCTAGCCTGCCATTTGAGACGGTTTTGAGAATGTTTGATATACCGCGGGTTGCAAATTGGTGTGGTTTTTCCTTTTGCTTCCCGGTCCAAATTTGTGTCTTGCACAGGGTTGCAGGAACAGCGAAGTGTTGGGGGGGGGGGGGCTTGGAACCATGTTCTTTCACCTTTCGGACCGAACGGTATATTCAGAAAACACTCAGGCAAAAGAAAGATCCACATTGTGTGTCTGTGCCCCGTCTGAGGTGGATAGATGGTGCAAACCACCTATCAACTGGCTGCGAAGCGTATTCATCCATCAACAGCACTGAACTGTAGCGAAGCAACTACCCATTCAAAAGTATTCAGGACTGTTGATTTTAAAGCAGGGCGTTCCAATGATTCGACGAAACCCCTTGGCTACGTTTCGTTGTTGAGCCGCGCGGCTGACGAGGCCCGGAAGATCCAGCTGGAGGGCTTTCAGATGTCCGACGCGCGGGCGGCCCGGGCCCCGGATGTGGCCAAGGCTCTACGATGCAGGGAATCAAACAGCCGAGTTTCCGTGGGGCCTCCCCAGGATTTCGGCCTCGCGGATGTTTCGACTTCGCGGGTTTTGTCGGCCAGGTGCAGGGTGGCCGGGTCTTTGTGACGCCTCCGGAAGAGGGTGAGGAGCAGGACGCGGGGGGATTCGTGGACTTTTTGTGGATTCGGATGGGGCTTTTTTCAGAATGAGAGTTGGGGGCGATTGAGAGTTGGCGGGGGCCAACTCTCAATAGAACCGTTTTCGGGGGCCAAACGAATGGCCCCCCCATTTTCATTAGAAACTGGAAGCCGAACGGGAATGAGAAAAAGCGGGAGCCCCGCAATGAGACGCCCTGGAAACTGGACGTAGATAACAAGCCATCCCAGGGCCCGGCTCAGAACGAAGGTTCCTTTGATGGTTGCAGCAAATAGGACTTCGGGTTGCCACTTCCTGCCTGTGAGTGGCCAAGTTGGAACCCTGTAAAGCGTGATTGTTTTGATCTCACACGGGGGTCATTTTCAGCGGCCGGCTCCCTCAAATGAAAAGTGACACATCTTTCCCAAAACGTTGGAGAGGGCCTGTCTTCTGGCAGTTTTGGGTTTGGGCTTCAGCTCGCAGTAGATCAGTGGCGTGCAGGGGTTGGTGGACATCCTTCTTTTGAGGTTTGGTGTCCGCTTTGGGGTCATCACAAAGGGGAGACAAACGGACGCCGCCCAACTGGGGGGTCGTGTTAGTTACGCATCGGCCCGCCAGATCGTGGACTACGTCATGTACTGGGCCAAAGAGGAGCACCGAAAATTCGGGGGAGGCAGTGTTGCTCATGGACAAACTTTATGCGAGTCACTTCTTGAATTGTTCATGGCAGTCTTCCGGGTGGTTCATCCCTCCCAACTGGTGCAGGCTTTTGTTCATCCACGGTATGCCCTGCCAACTGTCCAATGCCTCCAATTCCTTAAAGGGAATCCCACATGTCGGGCCTAGTCTTGACAGTTGTCCTGCGCTACCAAGCGGGTGCTGGGCAGTGAATTCCCCACTTTGAGCTCGCCAGCCAGTCTTGGCAGCTGTCGACTTTTCAGCTATTGTCCAAGGTTGATCTCTGCGTGGCAATGAGGGGCGCGCCGATTTTGCATCCGGAGATCTTTTGGTGAACACTCGGCTCGACCTGAATCAACCCGAGTTGATTCATGGGTCGACAAGGTCGCTATGAGTGATTGAAACCGACCCAAATTCGGCCCCCTTGCAGAAAGCACAATGATGTTGTGAAAACCATGGTGGCTCAAACGCCCTTTAGTGTTTAGTTGTAGTTTGCATTTAACCCACTAAAAGTTAAACTTTTAGCGGGGGATCTGAGGGCAGCCCAGCGAGACTCGTCCCAAGCCAAACTTGCAGAGCTTTTGCACTTTTCTTAGGAGGTGAGCTGGTCGGATGACATCCTCCTGAAGCGCCGCGCGGCATAGCCCGACAGCCTTTGGGGGAGTAGGTAAAACGTGGCACGATGGCCACCAACACGCAGCTGTGGCCATAGGTGTCCTTTTTGGTTGTTTTTGGTAGAAAAATAGATGGCGATTCCTGGCTTTCCTGGTGGTTTAATCATCCACCAGGGCCATCTGAAAGAAGGATTTGCCAATGGGTTGGAACGGCAAGTGATTGCGAGTCAGGAGGTGCGGGACTGACCATGATAAAAAGCTTAACGCATCTGTCGCTTCTAGCAACTCATCAGCCGAGTGTGTTTGTCTTGTTAAGGGAGGGTTCTCAAAGAACACGCTATGGGATGGGCGAAAGTCCTGCACTTGTCCCAGTAGTCAAAAGTGTTCAAGCATTCCAGCCGGTGCCTGGCGTGCATGTCATTTATCGCTGCCATCCATTGTTCCATTCGGGTGCCTTGCTGGACGACAAACATGCGAGCGGTTGGTTGGATGCGGCTCACTTTGTCGCCATGTACCAGGCTTCTACTGGGGACCCAAGACAGGAATCCGCGGCCCGAAGGGAGGATTCCTTGTCACACACGCTTTCAACTGAATCTGCGGCTAGGGGAGAGGAGGTTCTTGAGTGCCCAGTGTCCAATTTGAAGGCTCGTCTTGCTGAAGGGTGGGTCGGCTTTCAGACATTTCAGGGGGGTGGGGACCCCCGTGCCTTTCGGGTTCTATGCTTGTTTTGCGCAAGGTGGGGGTAATGTCCAAGCCGCGGCAAGCTGACGCCCTTCTTGCTGAGGGCCTTTCCCGGAAGCCCTGCGAGCAGTCGATATTTGCCCACATCTTTTGTTGGAAGGCTTGTGGTTTCTTTCTCAATGTTTTGGTGGTACTGGTCGGTTTGTTTTATAGGCTCGCTCAAACTCCAATATCATTGCGGACCCAAGGAATCTTGCCGAGGCTCATGTCAGTTTCCCCATCCCCCTTTGGATAGTTTAAACATCACCCTTTTCTGGGGCTGCTTCATACCTTGCGGGACAAGTCTATTTCATATGTGGTGCCTGTGTTGTGCTTGCTTGGCCCACATACCTTCGAGGAGAAATTGACGCTATAGGGAACCGTTTAGGAACGCTGACTCACTTGCCCCAGCACGCACCCACCTGTCCCAAAGGCAACAAACATGTAGCACTGGCAAACACATCCCATCCTCGTGGTTTCCGTTGGGAGGAATCAGGCTTCGGATTTGCGCCCAGAAAGGGGCAGCATACACAACTTGTCCCCAAAAAGGATGTCCCATCATGTCCCTTTTTCTGACCAGATGAGTTGACTGCCAAAAAGTGTGGAGTTTGAACTGTTTCTTCAGCAAATCGTTCAGAAACATCTCCCAACCAAACAAGTAAGCAACAACTAGGTGATTTGTAAGCAACATCTGACCCGTAAGGCCACAATCAGGACTAACCTGCAAGGCTCCCACTTGTCCCTGACCCTGTAAGACAGCTGCTGCGTTAGAGACAAGCACACGCACACACACGCACACCCACACATATCTTGTCCCTCGAAGGATTTCCCCCACACGTCTTTGGCCACTTGGCCATGCAATGGGCGGCACCGGGCGCGATGCCACGCACGGAGCGGAAGCGCCCGAGCCGGAGCTGGACGTCATGTACCTGCGGTACAAGCAGCAGCCCATTGACACCACCCCGGTCTTCAACCGTGCCTAAAACGAATTGAGGAGTCCTTGCTCTTTCCCATGCAGTGATGCCATTCCTTCTTTCATCGTTTTTGGGAGGTATCCTCTGGATTTGCTCTGGGGGACATTCAACATTCCATTGGACAATTGTTCCCCCTCTTTGCGGAAAGCGAATAAGTATTTCTTCTCTGGAATGAACCAGGTGCCAGAAGTTATGAACCCTTTCCCAGTCTGCTCCTCTTGTTCTTTGCAGGCGGAATCCTCCTAGTCCACTAAATGAAGCCATGAAGTGAACATATTGTTGGTTGGTATTTACAGGGGATCATCCGAAACCTGGGCTTCTTAGGTGGTGCGAAATGGATTTAGCAACCATCCACAGTAGGAAGCCCCTTTGGAATCGCATGAGGTCTAATGTACACGCACGGCAGCTCTTTGCATAAAGCGAGAGGTGGGAGCAGCCAAAAACACAGAAGTCCGAGGCATGGATGTGGAATACAACGCCACCATGGACTTCAAGATGGAGTTCTTCGCAGTGCAGGCCACGGCCTTGGGAGAGGCCATCATTACCAACATCTATCTCTGCCCCAAGGCGGACTGCCACCAGGAGAACCGCCGAGACTGCCGAGACTGCTCTCGTTCGAAGCTTGGGCCTGTTCGAAGTGTTCCTCCCTTTGGCCGCTTTCGCATGTTGAGGAAGGCCATTTAAGGTTCAACAAATCCGCTTTATCAAAGAAGAACCACGCACACATGCACACATGACCTGCCCGAAGAGTGTGCACTTTCTGGGCCTTCGCTCAACTGATGACGACATTTGCCAACCAAAAGTTCAACGGCTGCCATTCGAGCCGGTTTAGGAAGCGATTTGTTCCCACCGTTTCAGAATGCCAGAAAGCAACTTCTTCCATGTTTCTTCTTTGGGAACTCTCCAAACAAACCCCACTCCTAGCATTTTTTGCGGACGACTTAAAATGGACCGCACCTGGCGGTGCGTTTGGGGGGGGGGGTCTTGAGGGATGATTCCCAGTTCCTTTCAACCACCATTCCTTTCAACAGCCTAATGTAGGTGGATAAGCAATTACTATTTCCTATAATCATGACCAACTAATGGTTTTAACGTACCCCTCGAACCCCATTCTAATTACTGTAGACTCTTTAGTTCTGGAAAGCAAAAAAGGGGTTCCCTTTTTTTCTCCAGGGTCCCTGAACAACTGGGGTTTTGATCTTGTTGCGGTTCAGTGGTTGAACTCCAACCCAAGCTGCGAGCATCTGAGATTTTAGTTTCTCAGTTGTTCAGTGGCTCCCATTATTTTTCCTTGTTTTTTTCTTTCTTGGTGGTGGCTCCCCAAGCCCCACGTGAAGCGAGCGCAGCCCTTCCGACCGCAGGAGACGCCCCGCGCCATGGTGGACTTCTCGCGGCGGGTGTCGCTGGACCCAGGGGCACCTTGGATCGCCCCAAAAAGGACTTCCACTGGCTGAAAGGAACTTTCTTTTCTTTTTTTTTCATTTTTTTTTTAAAAAACATATTCCCCGGTGGGTTTTTAAAGGGAAGCAATTTCACCACGTGAGATATTTTGTTTAAGTGTTTTTCCAGTTTTTTTTTTTTTTTTTTTTTCCCGGGGGTCTTAACCATATGGAAGATAGAGGGGAACTTTTGATCAAGCCCCCCCTTTCTAGTGAACCACAGGCAAAGGGGATTTTTGATCACCCCTCAGAGAAAGGCCTGGATCATCGCCTTTTTGCATGCACTGGCCCCCCGAAAGACCAGCAGTGACTGAAAAAGGCTGCAACTTGGCTATTCAGGGGGGACCTTTTGGCCAACCCCCCATTTCTTTCTCTGTAAAGCTGGCGGTCCCTTTTTTTTCCTTCATTTTTCGGCTTTCCTCGAGAAGAAACGGCTTGGATGTGCGCTTCTTTTAAAGTGGATTTCACCAAAGTTCTTGACCCGGCAGGTTCTTTTTTCATACTCTTTTTGTACACTTTGTAGATATCCTACACAGGTGGTTCCACAAAAGCCACATCCAAACCGTTTTCTAGAAAAAAACAGGTTTGGAGTTTTCCACGAAGCAAGCTTGGATTTCACGCAGAGAAAACAAGTGCGTTGGAGGTGTTTGAGCATTGCTCAAGCAAAATGGATTGGCCCCACCCGCTGAGAGAAAAATGCACGGCACTAACACAAAACCCGCTTGCCAGCTGATTTAGATCCCCAAGAAAAGGCAGGAGGGTTTGGGATGTGTCCTACATATGGTTGTTGTTGCAACATGTTGCATTTTTGCTTCTTGTGGTTTAGTGGTTGAACTCCAACCCACAGAACTGCCAAAACCTGAGACTTTTTGCTCCCCAAACCCAACGTCAACCAAGACATTACCTTGAACCCACCGGTTTTGAACCCGAGGACCTCTCAGCTTCGGCCTTCTAGCTCGTGGGGCCGAGGCCCAAAAAGCCTCCGGCGAGGTTTGAAGGTCCAGGTCCGCCAGTAGTGCCCTTTGACCCTTTTTTGAGGGAGGGTGCCCCTACCAAAATAGACTACAGAAAAAAAAGGGGCACCCTTAGAGGTACAGGGAGGGGGGGTGTTCTCAGATGGAGGATGCCACCTTGAAGATTGCTTGCAGTTTGTTGGTTCTCAAAGGCTTGTGGTGCTTTACTCTGTTCTAAAAGCATGTATTGGCTCAGTGCTTGATTCGTTTTGGGTCCTGGTGATCTTTGGTTGGAGGGCATCAACTCTCAGGGAACCCAAAGTTGGTGGTCTGGGTTGGTGGTTTGGGGATTTGAACCCCTGTTTCTTGTAGTCACCAATCCAAAGCACCAACCAGAGGGAAGTTGACGTTTGGTGGAATCTTCGCCTGGCTGGCTTGAGGGTTTTGGGCAATGTGCATGGTCCGGCTCCCAGCCAAGGAGAAGACGCTGTACAAGTTCGACGTGGAGCTGCAGGGGAAGGCATTTTCGGTTGGTTGTGCAAAAAGTTAAACTTTTTCCCGGGGGATCTACAGCACCCAAGAATTGAACTACGTAGCAACTAGAAGGCCCTGGGGCACATGTGTTGGGTTGATGACTTGATGATTGGGTTGATGGCATGGTGCTTTGTGACAAAGCGGTAGGGTGTTGTGGGTAATCGGGGTGTGGGGAGCATGTGAAATTAACTTTTTGTTGGTATTGCTTGGTCGTTTCTAGCAAAGGTCGAAGAGTCTCCGGATGGTCATCTCAGGTCGTGCCCTGCCAGATACAAAAAGCTTTAGTGCATTTTCTTGGATGTTAGGACTTTAACGTTTTGCCAACTAATGGGTTTTCCATTAAACCACTAAAAGCCAACCTTTCAGCAGGGAACAGGAAGCAACCGAGAAAAGATGGTCTGGAACTTAAGTGGTTGAGCAGCTGGGGCTGTCGACACCTCCGCCATCCTTCCGCCAGGGCCATAGGTGTCCTTCGCTTGTTTCGGTAGCAAAACGGATGGGTTCCGATTCCTGGTTTACCTGGTGGTTTAATCATCCACCAGGGAAACCTATCTATTTCCCCGAAAAGGACGCCTATGCTCTGCAAGGACCATTTCAGCACATCTGCGCACAACTTGCAACTTGCACTTGACTTTGCACTTGACCATGCACTTGCACTTGCACTTGACTCCATGCACTTGGCTCCTTGCAACTTGCAATGGCTCTCATGACTCCTTGCAATGACTCCTTGCAATGACTCCTTGCAATGACTCCTTGCAATGACTCCTTGCAATGACTCCTTGCAATGACTCCTTGCCATGACTCCTTGCAATGACTCCTTGCAATGACTCCTTGCAATGACTGCTTGCAATGACTCCTTGAAACAAGCAAGGAGTCAAGTGCAAGTTGCAAGTGCAAGGAGTCAAGTGCAATTGACTTGCGAGGAGTTAAAATCTCTTCTTAGGGCGGCGGGGTAGTGCCGACGACACTACACGAAAATCGACCCTCTGCGGGGATCGGCGTGGTCGAGGTGCAAAACCATGGTTTTTTGCGATTTCTAACCTGCTCGCGCGACCCTCTGCGGGGATCGGCGTGGTCGAGGTGCAAAAACCCATGGTTTTTTGCGATTTCTAACCTGCTCGCGCGACCCTCTGCGGGGATCGGCGTGGTCGAGGTGCAAAAACCCATGTTTTTTTTTGCGATTTCTGCGATTTCTGCGGTGCTCGCGCGACCCTCTGCGGGGATCGGCGTGGTCGAGGTGCAAAAACCCATGGTTTTTTGCGATTTCTATCCTGCTCGCGCGACCCTCTGCGGGGATCGGCGTGGTCGAGGTGCAAAAACCCGGTTTTTTGCGATTTCTAACCTGCTCGCGCGACCCTCTGCGGGGATCGGCGTGGTCAAGGTGCAAAAACCCATGGTTTTTTGCGATTTCTGCGGTGCTCGCGCAACCCTCTGCGGGAATCGGCGTGGTCGAGGTGCAAAAACTCAAGGTTTTTTGCGACTTTTGTTGTTCGAACTGGTCCTCGGGAGGTGTCTCGTGGTTCGCGCGCCTGCTCCCGGAACCGGCGGGTCGCGGGTTCGATTCCTCCCTGGTCCGCGGGCGGGCGTCGCAAGATGCAACTTGCATTTTACAGCAACTTGCGCAGAGCAACTTGCGCAGAGCAAGTTGCACAGAGCAACTTGCGCAGACCAACTTGCACCGACCAGTTTGCGCAGAGCGCCTTGCCTAGAGCAACTTGCGCAGAGCAACTTACGCAGAGCAACTTGCACAGAGCAACTTGCACAGAGCAGCTTGCACAGAGCAACTTGCAGGGATCGCAATTTGCAACAGAGCCACTTGCAGGGACCAACTTGCCGGAGCAACTTGCGCGGAGCAACTTGCGCAGAGCAACTTGCACAGTGCAACTTGCGTAGAGCAACTTGCGCAGACCAACTTGCACCGACCAGTTTGCGCAGAGCACCTTGCCTGGTGCTGTCTCGCGCTTGCTTCACGAAGTGTAGGGAAAAAGAACGCATCCTGCAGCGTTGGGCCGACCTCGCTTGCGATGTTCCAACCGTGGTCTAGTTTTTTTTTGTGGGGGGGTGGGTTTAAAAGGACCCCAAGTGCCCCGATTTTCAAGAGACGCCCATAGCTTCTTTTCCGGAAGGGCCGTGACCTTGAACCCCGTCGGCTATGCCGGGGTGATTGGAAAGGATAGCTCCGAGCGATGCCAGCTTTCTACCCCAAGGGGTGTGGCTTCCTCTTTGCCACAGCTTTCATTAAACGCCAGGTAGGTGTGGTTGAAAAATTGAAGCATCAGGGGACCGCAGGATCTAGTCATTGGTTCAGCCGGTTTCAACGGCAAAACAGTTTCGATCCTCCTGGCCGGGTCAACAGCCAAGCTAGTGGGTCTCAGGGGCTTATGGGTCCAAAGCGCCAAGCTAAGCTCGCGCTTGATGCCTTTCTTGGGCATCAGTTCGGTTGGGCCTTGAACCTTGGACTGTTGGTGGGATTTTGCCACCAACCATGGTTGTTGTTGGGAAACATTTTGCAGTTTTGCTTATCGTAGTGGGAAATCCCGTCTTAACCGCTAACATTTCATTTTTTTGCCTCCCTTCCAACGTCAACCAAGCAACCTGCACAAAGTTCCGATTCTTCAGGGGGCACTGGTCATCAAGCTGGAGGTGTGTGAGCTAGGGGGCAGTTTGAGTTTTGCGCTGCCCGCTTGCTGGGCTGTTTCTGGGGGCGTATCACTTGGCCGACTTTTTGCGAGCCCTTTGTAAAACAAGAAAACATCAAGGGCCCAGAATCCGGCGCTGGTGCCTGGCCCGAACAAAAACCCATCGATGGCATCGCTTTGGATGCCAGGCACCTCATCGTGCAGGGCAATACCTTGTACCCCAAGTTCCGGCCGGACATCCTGCGCGGCCTGGCAAAGAACCAAGCCCGAGCAGGACCGTCGCCAAATTTGGCGAACTTAGTCAAGGGACTTTGCTGGGGAGGAGACTTTCTAAACTGGTTGAATTGCTGGAGCACTCGCAGTTTTCGCTTTTCCCGCGCGAAACCTTCTTTTTACGACTTACACTTCTTCAGAGTACCAGCCGGAAGCTCCCGGCAGGCCTTTGTAACTAGGTCCCCCCAGTAGTGCTCTTTTTAACCCCTTTTTTGGTTGGGAGGGTTCCCCCGCTACAATCGACTACCGAAAAAAGATCGGGTACCAACTTCTTCTAACCTCTCAAATCTGGAGGACCTAGAGGTATAAGGCGGGGTGTTCTCAGATGGATGCCACCTTGAAGATTGTTTGCAGTCCCCTTTGTTGGTTCTCAAACGTACATGGAAGACCGCTCCTTTTCGTGAATTTCCCCCTGGCGTCCCAAGCTGGCGCTTCCGTGGCATCGCCTGGTCGACCCCGAAGCCCCGCAGCCGAGGCTACCGCTGCTTTTTGGAGGTGGGCACGGAGTTCGGGCTACTGGAGCTGCACTTGCTGGACCAGGAGCTCGTTTTTTTTCTTCCCCCCCCCTTATATATATATATATGCATACATATATTCATTTTTTTAATTAAGGGTTTGCCATTTCGGGCCTAAGCAGACTCGTGTTGGGGGATCCTTGGTGGTTTTCTTCTTCTTTCTTTTTTGCTTTTCTGGGGTGTTTTTTTTTTTTTTTTTGCTGGGTTGTTGGTTGGTTGGTTGGTTGGTTGGTTGGATGGATGGATGGATGGATGGATGGATGGGTGGTTGGATGGATGGATGGATGGATGGATGGATGGATGGATGGATGGATGGATGCTCAAATTGGGGGGGGGGCATTTCCCAGACAGGAGTTTCCGTTCCTACGCATGGATTGTTTTTTGGGTTCCAGGTGTTGGTTGACCTCGGGTCATCCAACCAAAAAAAAACCACGTCAAGAACACCAAGTTGATCGATCTATTTCGCAGTGTCGTCAATTTGTTTCCAATCCCTGGCATAAGAAAATCGATCTAGTGACGGGCCTTGGAATCGCTTGTTTTTTTTTAAACCCCAACAAAGAGAGGTGGAATCTTTCGAATGCCATAGGCAGAGTATCGCCGGCCGAAAGTCCCGGGATCATTTAAGTCAGCTTGGTGGTTTTGCCTCGGTGCCCAAGCCAACTTGTCAAACCTTCGCTGAACAACTTGATTTTGGACCCTGTCCAAGTGGGTTTAAAGGGACTCCCGTACTTTGCGCAAAATTTGGCTCCCCTTCAGTTACACTTCATTCAGGTCCACAGGATGTCAGCCCTTGCTTGCCACTGGGGCGTAGAAATTGGAGGGATTTCCACAAAAAAAAAAAAGAGAAAGAAAGCACGATGTGCAGGGCAGAACCCGCCGTGATTCCTTTCTCCCAAGGGCTGGGAAAACCTCGACTCACAAGCGAGTTGTGGGACTTACTTTTCGGTCTGACCATGTCAGTGGCAAAGGTTCAGGGAAGTGCGACCATGATCGAGACCAACTCCCAGGATTTTTTCCCCCGGCCAGGGCCAGACAGTGCTTGCGGAGGCAGAGGCGCCCGTGAAGTTGGCGGAGGCCAGGCCCGTTGGCGCCTTGGCCCCTTTGGGGCTCTGGGGCTTTGGGGCCGGCGGGGACTGGATGGTGAGGGTACCCTTTGCGGGGCCCGTCCAAAAGGAAGACGAAAGTGCCACCAGCATTGTTTTGGGGCCCCCTATTTTAGGACACCCATATGAAGAGAGGTCTTTTGTGCGACTTGAGCAGGTGGTTGGCCCAGCCATGGTTGGACGGCTTGCCGTGGGTCGAGCGCCTCCGGGTGCGTGTTGGGCGCTGGGGGAAGGGGCTGGAAACCGCAACAGGTGGGCAATGTGAAGTGAAGTGGATGGCACAATATCTTAGAAATAGTTGAGAAAAGCATATCCAAACAAAATCAACCCAGGACATCCTTTTGGGAGTGCATGAGTTTCGGCTTTCACCCCCCCATTTCATGGTTGTTGGGAAGCATCTTACATTTTTGATTATTGTGGTTGAGTGGTTGAAATCCAACCACTGAACTGCTAAGATTTCAATTTTTGCTCCCCTTCCAACGTCAACCAAGTATTGCCAAATCATACCCAAAGGGAATCAACCCAGGACATCCTTTTTGGGAGTGCATGAGTTTCGGGTTTCACTCCATTTGGGGGGAAGCCAAATAAATTAAACCCCGTCCTTGTCCAGGACAACATCACCAGCCTGGACAACACCAACCCGGAGCAGCTGCACCGCCCGCCCTTGCGCCGGCTTCGGGAGGAGGCCTTTGGGGAGTTTCAGTATCCCAACAAGCGCCTCGCCCTACGGTTTGCGTTACTTTTGTTTTGTTTGGGACCTGTTTTTTTTGGTGTTAGGACTGGTGCATTTTGCCAAGGGATGTTAGGACTTTAACTTTTGGCCAACTCATGGGTTTTTCCCCCATTAAGCCACTAAAAGTTACTCACTTTTAGCAGGGGGGCAGAAAGCAACCGAGTATTACTTTTTTTTTGGGGGGGGTTGGGGCGCAGGGAGGGGGCGGGGTTCTTCTTTTTCAGGTTCCATCTGCTTTCACCCTGGAAACCGGGGGTCCGGCCGTGAGGTCGGGGTCTCAAAACAGGGATTCGGACCCCGCAAGCTGTTTCCATTTCCCGGCCACAACAAATCCAGCTTGCGCAGGGTGATGCTTAGGCCCTTTGGCCCAGTGAACCCGCTAAACGCCGCTAAAGCAGTTGCGCTTGGTGAGGGTTCTGGGGTTGGAGAAGGCAAAGGCTGAGGTAGGTTTCCTTCCCGCTTTCCAACATCTCGCTTGTTGGGATCGCCCTGTACGCCGTGACATTTGATGCCGCCCATTTAGTTCTTTTCAATTTCCTCCCACCAGCAAACAGGGACCTTGAAAGAGTCTGGGTATACCAAGCCATGTTTGGCAACGGTTTCCTTGCAAGTGTTTGGGAAAGTCTCACATTCTTTTGGGCTTGCAAACTATCCCAAGGGTTGGCAAGGGTTCTCATTCGAGACGCCCAATCTTGCAAGTAGGCCACCCGAAAACCCATGGGGACGATCAGTTTCCTTTTGGCTCCCAAGGCGAGCCGAAAACCGAAAGCCCATGCCGTTCGGAGAATTCGAGGTACCTGCAGTTCCCGGTGCCGATGGGCTTTCGCCGAACTCTCCGCTTCAAGGCGGGAGGTCGAAGCGGGTAAGCCAACTAAGGGACCGAAGTTTTTTCTTGTTCTTTTTTTTTTTTTTTTTTGGGGGGGGGGTCTCAGCAGCTATGAATGATCCCCTCTGGTTTCCTTTCGTTCATTCCCAACACCCGGAGTAGTTGTCATTCCCTACCTATCGCACCAGTCGCCTTCGAAACGAGGGGGCGGCCTTTCGGGACGAACAAATGGAATCGGGGATGAGGCAGTGGAACTCCACCGGTTCAATTTTATTGTGGGGAAGGCTAGAACATGGACATCCGGCCAAAAGTGATGGGTGACAGGCGTCAAGCGTCAAGCGTCAGCTGCCATTTTGCGGGGTTGAGCCAGGAAATAGGTTGAAATCAAAGGGAACAACAAGACGCAACAGGAAAACCGCGCCTGCTGTATATAGCTCCTTCGCTGAACGGAAGCCAAGTACTGCTAAAGGCAACAAAAGCCACCCAGTTGGGTGGGTTTCTGGGATTTTGGGGAAACACTTTTCATTTTCGCCAGGAACCTCGCCCGAAACCACCCAGTCATGGTTGTAACATTTCGCATTTTTGCTTATTGTGGTTTAGTGGTTGGAATCCAACCACTGAACCGCTAAGATTCAATCCTTTTGCTCCCCTTCCAACGTCAACCCGCGCGCGTTCGCGCGCGCGGAGGTCACCTCGGCGGACGGGGGGCGCTTCGGGTACTATCGCCTGGACTTGGCCCGCCAGCAGTGCAGCGCCTCGGAACCCTCGGGGCTCCCGACGGCCCGAGCTCGGAGTCTGTCGGGTTCGTGTCTGTATATGCCCAGTTCGGGGGGGTGTCTTGCAATAGGGCGGCTTCCATTTGCGAAAAAGTTTTCTTTCTCCCCTGTTGGTGTTAAAGGGAATCTATCTATTTTTAAAATTTTCCAGGGGTCTTAACTAAATGGAAGGAGTCTCTGAGGTTGTCTGGTTTGTTTTTTGTCTGTTTCTGGGGGTCTGGGTGCTACATGCCCAGGGTGGCGGTGTTCCATAACGTTATCCAATTGTTTTGGGGGTGGGTGGGGGTGGGTGGGGGTGGGTGGGGGTGGGTGGGGGTGGGTGGGGGTGGGTGGGGGTGGGTGGGGGTGGGTGGGGGTGGGTGGTTTTTTTTTTTTTTTTTCCCCCCCCCCTTAGGGCACATCTAAATGTTCATCAAGGTTTTAATAAAGCACATATTTATGGTTTGAATATCCTGAGATGAGGCGTTTGTTCAACAATTCTGTTTTCAGATTTGCTTTTTCTCTGAAAAAAGCTCTGGGGTGCTTCGGGTCAGCTTTCTGCGACGATTCTGGACGGTTCCAGCAGGTTCCTGGGCTGTTGAGGACAGCACCCGAGGGTCCTGAAAGGATAACAGCTGGGGCCAAATGAAGAATTCCCTCGGAGGCTTGAAATCATTAGGTGAGCAGCCGGAGCACGTGACACCACCACTCCGGATACCCTTTTGTTACCTTCTTGGTCCCTGGGTTCTGCACTAAAGCTCGCAGAAAACGACGCCCCTTGTCGCAATTTAAACCCCCGCCCCAACCTCAAGCAAAGCTGTGGGGAGACCCGCCCTGATTTTGCCAAAGGAGTCAGCATGGTTGTCGTGGCAGGCATTTTGCATTTTGCTTATGGTGGTTTAGTGGGAAAACCCGACTTAACTGCTAAGAGATAATTTTGTGCTCCCCCTTCAACGTCAACCAAGTCATCCGGCCTGAATCCGGCCTTACTTCTGGAAAACCAGGCGAGGGGTTGGAGGGCTTGGAGTGTCTCACTTCCTCTGAGCCTCAGGCCAGCCAATGATGAATCGCCTATGATTCTCGGCAGGTCCCAGCCAGACCATTACGACTAAAGGACTTGCGGCGTTGAGAAGGGGCTTATGACGTATCCTCTTGCCCACTAGCATGGAGCTTTCTCCCAGCGGATCCCGTTGAAAGAAAATCGTCCCCCAGGACCCCTCAGTCAGGTTGCATTTTAGCGGACAAGAGTGTTGTTTTTAAAACTTTGGAATTGACTTCCATTCGGTCAAGGGATCCTTCAGCAAGCCATTCTTTTACTTCCATTTTCTGAAATGAATATGTTTGACGTTCCCTTTTTGGTTTTACACGGGATCGATTTCACTACTGAACGTATTTTCTCATTTTTTCCAGGGAGCTTAAGCAGATGGAAGTGTAGAAGTGACCACCGAGCCGCGAGCCGCCAACCACGAGGCCGGGAGCAGCCGCTCTTCGACGTGTCGCGGGGCTGCGTGCGCTTCTGTGCCCCCGGCATGGCTTTGAAACGAGTGAGCGAGCGAGCGATGACGCCCATCGTGGGGAATCCTCCTCGCTTCCTGAGTTCAAGGACTTTAAACTTTTTTGGCTTGGACCATTTTAGAGGTGAATGAAGAGTTTGGACTGATTTTTTTTGGGGCCATCCACTCAGGAAGTGAGTCGTTGTTTCCGGGGGTTTGAGTTGTAACAAGGTGCCAAGCAGTTTCAGACATGGTTTGACTTTTTGGAACCGGATGCACCTTTAGGATGGATGGCTTTTTCCACCAAAATAAAGGGAAACCACCATTTACAAGGCAATGTTCAGGTGCATAATGTAAGGCTCCCTGTTTTGGTTTCGCTTGAAACCAGCGCCCAAAAATCAAACCTCAAGGCCCCTTCCCCCTTCCGTTTTTTTGGCCGCCTTGGGTTCAAGCCGGGTGCATGGTTGTTGCGGGGAAACCTTTTTCCAATTTTTGTTTATTGTGGTTTAGTGGTTGGTATCCAACCACTGAGCCGCTATTTTTTTTTGGCTCCCCTTCAACCGCCAGCCAAGGGTTTGGGTTCAAGCCCTTTTTGCGCCCTCCCTCCCCCCGTTTTTCGGCAGCCTTGGTTCAAGCCCTAAGCACGGGGCGCAAAAGGCGCCCGGGCTTCTTGGGGGCCGAGGAACCCAGATGTGTTGGCTCAGTGCTTGATTCGTTTTGGGTCCTGGTGATCTTTGGTTGGAGGGCATCAACTCTGGGTTGGTGGTTTGGGGATTTGAACCCCTGTTTCTTGTAGTCACCAATCCATTGGTGGAATCTTCGCCTGGCTTGAATCTTCGTATGGGGTGGGTTTTGGCCAGGCAACATGGGGTACTGGCCGGACTTCGGCCAGAGCCGCTGCAAGCGCTGCCCCGGCAGCTGTCTCAGCTGCAGCTCCCGGAGCCACTGCCTGAGGTGCCCGCAAGGAGGCCGGGTGCGGAGGGGGAAGGGGGGGGGGAGTTTTTGTTTTTTGTTTAGCTTGTGTTTCTTGTTTTGTTCCTCTTTTTTTTTGTGTTGTTTCCTTCTTATTTTCTTGCTTTGTAGTTTTGGTCCTGCTTGTGACAGCTTTCGGGGCTTACACGCCGTTCAAGCTTTATACATGAATTATACATAACTCTGACTGCCCACAGATATGGGTTTGTCTTGACCCAGGGATTGTTGCTTCCCAAGCGAGGGCATGTTTCTTCTCTTTATAGAGATTTATTTATTGTTCATTATGGACTGGGCCTCCCGTTCTGAATGCCTGCTTTGTTTGTTTTGAAGCGTTGCTTTTTTGCAGTTTGTTTGTGATTTCCAGGTGGTCCACCTAGACTAGGTCCTGCGGTTGCAGTTGTTTCGACCACGGCCCATCTATCATGGACAGGCTAAACATAGCGATTCGGTGGTACCACCCGCGATTTTACACATGAAGCTTCCTGAGTTGCAGAGGCTTTTGAGTCATAGGTAGTTTGCTTCTATGAGAGCTTTTTTAGGGGTCACTGCAGCGGTCTGGCGTTCTGTGTTCGATGGGTTCCCTACACTCAAAACGGAGACCTTGATGGAATAAATCCGGGAGAGACATTCCCTTTTCTGGGCCACTTTCTGGGGTTTCCCGGATTTCCAGAAAGGTCTGGGCACTGAGGCATGAACATGTTAACAAGGCAACTTTCTGGGGTTCCCACCAAGCCTAGCTGGCCCACCAACAGCCGGGCGGGGTTGGCGATGGCTTAGATCCTAAGGCCAAACAACCAACCAAGCCCCCCTTGACCGGTTGGCCCCCCCCCAAAAAAAAGAAGAAAAAACGGACGATTTGTTTTTAACCCTCGACCGGTTTCTTGCGCCCATGCCCAAAGGTAAAAGCAAGGTCCAAACACGGGTTTTCGGGGTGCCTCAAAGACAGGAACAACTACAACCTGCCGGCGAAACCAGGGGATTGGCAAATACCCTGTAGAAATCAATGCTGGTTTGGCATCCCTAAGCCGGTGAAGCCTTCCACATCCGCGCCAGGCCCCGCAAAACACACCCAGGTTGCCCCCCCCCCCCCCCCCTCCGAGCCGCTCGACTCGCGCGAGCCTTCGAGCCTTCGTCGAGCCTTCGAGCCTTCGAGGCGAGGCCATGTACTTCCTGGAGGCGGGGCAGTGCATCCAGCAGGCGCGGCCCTTCTGGCAGCGGCACGGGGAGCAGGTGTTGGCGCTGGCCCTGGGGGGCGCCTCGGCCGGCGCGTGGCTGGGGAAGAGGCGGCCGACGTGGTGTTGTGTGTTGTTTGCGGTGTTAGGATAGGTATATACATGTTATTGTAAAGTGGTGTTTGAGTTTTATGAACTATTCAAACAACTATTTGTTGTATATAGATATTGCTTGAATTGAATATTTGGATACTCCTGGCGCGAAGGGGAGTTCAGGAAACTCGCAACATGGCGCAAGTGATGCCGAAAAATCGCACAACATGTCGGGGGCCCCAGTTCAACGGGGTTCTATTCGACGGATGCCAATCACCAACATGACAATCACTTGCTTGTTTTCCACGTCCGGTATTTGACCATCCGCGAACGAACCCATTCAACGGCTCACCCAGGGTAGTCTAAAGGTTGGCTTTGCTTCTGGGTTCTGAAGATGGGTTGTCCGGTTTCCGGACTTGGGCTTGCCTCAACATGGTGAATCCCTTCTTGGTCGGTTCTTTAACGGGGTGCCAACAGGAAGCAGCTCCTTTTGGTTTATGTGGGGTGGGACCTCGCTGGAGAAACACCCATATGTCATTGATTCCTGTTTATGTCCTCTCTTGTTTCAGTCGGTGCTACTGGACAGGCATGGTTTGGTTGAGAAATCTAGGGCGCTCAACCGGATTGATCGACATGATCCACTTGTTTGTGGCCAATGCCTTCAAAATTCAACCAAGATGAATTCAGGGGCACCCCGCCTAATGCTTTCAAGAAAGGGTTTTGGGGTGTCTAGAATTTGGGGGGGGGGGTTCCCTATTACCAACATTTTGTCCGATGTGGTGGGAGTATTTGAAGTTGATATCGGTGGCTTCTTTTCGAGCCCCCAGGAAACAGAACAAAGAGGGTAATTCTAGCCATACCTTCCTTCTCAAAGAACCGATGGGGAAATGAGTGGTTGTTGAAGAGAACGTTGGGTGAAGATAATTGTTAATGACAGTTTACCAGCCTGAACTAGGGAATCCCCAAGGGACCTTCATAGGCGAGATACTGTGGATGGACAAAATTCCGCTCGCACCACCTAAGGAACAATGGTTGAAACCATTGTTAGTTGTATTTTTGCCAGGGGAATCTGAATCATCCAGGATTTCTGAACGGTGCGAAATGGATTTCGCGTCCATCCACAGGATGGGTCTTCTCCAACAAGATCCCACCCCAAGGAAAACAAAAGGAGCGCAGCTTCTTCCTGTTGGCACCCCTAAGGGACTTTCAAAGGCGAGCTATAGCTTGATTTGACCCTAGACTATACTTCCATTTGCTGAAATGCATTTTTTTTCATTTTCCACTGTTGGTTTTAAAGGGAATCGATTTCACTACTGGACATATTTCGATTTGTTTCCAGCGGTCGAAAAACCAAATAGAAGACCACCAAGTCGAACTATAGCTCCAACAAGGGGGCACCCCAAAGACAAACAAAGGAGCTGCTTCCTGTTGGCACCAAACATAGCTTGATTTGACCCTGGACTATACTTCCATTTGCTGAAATGCATTTTTTTTTCATTTTCCACTGTTGGTTTTAAAGGGAATCGATTTCACCCTAGACTCTAGGTCGTCCGTCGATCTCCGAGGCTTGGCCCTGCTGATCTTCCTCTGCGGCCTCCTGGGCTTCGCCTGCCGAGCGCCCAAGCGCGGCGAGCGCGGCGAGCGTTCGTCCGGGTCGCTGGAGTTTGGGACGGCGTTCACGAGGCTTGGCTTTGAGCGATACGGGTTGACCTTTAAAGAGGTGAAGGAGGTTCGGAGGTTTAGGTTTTTCGACTCTTAGAGGTTTTGGAAGTTGAGACTTTTGTCAGGGTTTTGACTCTTGAGTCTGGGATTTCTGAGTCCCGTTTTGACTAAAGGTGTAGCCTTTGGCAAGGGCAGCTAAGGAAGCAGAAGGGGTACCGGCAGTTGCCTGATGAGGACCCGGAGGTCTTTTGACCTTCGGATCCAGAAAAGGGATGCCTTGCGCCCGCGGCGCCTGAGGCTCCGCGCTGCGTTTTGCGCGGGGGTGGCTGGGGAAGAACGTCCATTCGCTCAAGAATATTTTGCCCCTGTTGGTTTTAAAGGGAATCTGTGACTATTGGACATATGTTTATTTTTTTCCAGGGGTCTCAACCAAGTGGAAGAATGGCTGTTGCTCAAATGCGCTTTGACGCGGGGAGATTGCAGATGAGCTTGCGCTAGCAAATATGTTGCGGTCTTGCCTGGCCGCGACCTGCGGGGAAAAGGGAAAACACATGCCAGTGCAGCAAGGAAATGCAGGCGTGTGCACGAAACGGCATCGCTCAGGGGTACTGTTATTTCCTGTCTTTTTTTTCTGGGGGTGGTAGGAGCAGTTTTTCCATTGCAATTCATGTTGATGTTTAACGGGGACAATGAAGGAGTTCCGTTGATTGCCCCCCGTGCGGTGTCACAGGCGTGCAAAGAGCATTGCAGGGCAATGCTCGCAAAGAACGTGTGCAGGATTCCACAGACGTATGTGTAGGCAAGTTCAGCATGACCATGTTCATTGCGGAGAGACACTCTCTCAGGATTAATCGGCAAGTTTTGCTCTCTAGGAGGGACCCAGGTTTGATTTTTGTTGGGGGGAGGGGGCCCCCGTGTTTATCCGTAAGGGTTATTCATCCGGGGTTGAGATTAGTTACATGTTGTTGGTTCACTTGTGATCCGGTTTTGTCTTCAATGGGGGACCCCTTCAGGAACATCCATATTTGGGGAGTCCAGCGCAGCTCGCCCGGGGCGCTCGTGCCCTGTTAACGATTTGCGGTCCATCTGCGTGCAAAAGAGGCGCGTGCTTGCAGTGCTTGGGCGCAGTTGTCATGGGGGCACTATTTTACTCTCCTGCAAGTCAAGAAACTGGAACCTGAACAAACAACCGTGATGTTCCAGCGACCCAGCGGGGTCCAAGCGCCGATCCTGAGGTTTGGATACGATCTTGCACATCTTTCACGACATTTTACCACCCCTGGTGCCGATCGCATCGGTTCTATAAGGGAGCAACCCTTGTGACACACGCCGAGGCATTGATTCCGGCATGGACTCCCTGGATGATGTGAAGAAGGACGGGGAAGTGTATGTCTTCTGGTGCATCCCTCATTTTTCCAGTCAGCAAGAGGGCGAAAGCAGTCCGAACAATATTTAGAGGTCCCTAAACGGGGGATTCATTACCGGGGTTCCCCAAACACGTTACCTACCATGGGCCCCCCCAAAAAAAAAGCCCAAAGGTGAATGGATGCCCCATGGATGGGCCAAACATCTCCCCGACAAAGCGCTTCTTGAGCCCGGAGCCCAGGAGGTAAAGGATGAAGGCCGCGGTGGGGCCGCGGTGGGCTGGGAGGTTCGGAAGCTGTGTGACACTTCAAAAAAAAAAACCGCTTCGCAGGGTATTTGTTCCCTTGCGGGGCTTGGAAATGGGAGAAATCCTCCTGGTGTGAACGAAATGCATTTTCCCGGTGGAGGAGCCATTGGTTGCGGCTCTGTTGTAGCAGGCCAACTGCCGAATGGGCCAACAAAAATGGCCACGGGTTCATTTGTGGGTGGCCTTGCCCTGTGTCGCATGGTTTCAGGACATGCTACGCTTGATTTGGGGTTCCCCATATTTTTCCTTCGAAGTGTGGTTTTCGGGATGTTCCATTTCGGTGAGGTGATGTTAATACCAAGGGATGGAACACCGTCTCACTTACTTTGGCGCCTCGATGGGTGCCGAGTTTCAGGAGCAAGGTCTGGGCTGTCCCCGGATGAATGAATCTAGAAGATCAATAGAGGTGCATTCCTCAAAGCCAAAAGACGGCCGAAATAGGGCGCCCTCTTGCCCAAGCAGGGCTTGATATTTGTTTTTCCCTCGTTCCCATGTGGGCAAGTGGCTTGGCCAACCCTATCGGGCTTGCCTGAACGTGTCTGGGTCCAAACGTGTGCATGCGCCAGGTATGTGGGACTCCTTTCGGGAAGTGTCGGGGCGCCCGGCAGGGCTAAAGGGCGGGAGTTTGAAGCACAGCAGGGGGTAGATTGACCTACGCAGGCTTGAGTTGCATGTTGCAGTACCAGACCCAAGATGGTCAAAACAACTAGCTGTAGAGGGAAGCTTTAGAGGGCTTCCCTCTAAACCTCCATTTAGAGGGCAGTTTGTGACTTGATGGCTTTGGCCCGTTGAGCAGCCCGCGGAAGTTTGGCATGCGTTTCCGTGCTCTTGCCTTGCAAAAAGGCCGCTGGATTCAGGCACATGTGGCAGTCGAGGCATTGACTGTTCAGGTCTGCAATGCTTGCGGTTCCCTTTGCTGAAGAATGTTGCTTTCCCCGGTATTGGTTTCAGAAGAGATCTAGCAGCTAGCACTACTGGACATACTGTGGATGGACAAAATCCTGCACCACGTTGAAGCCATGGGAAACCGTTGTTTGTTGGTTTCACAGGCGAATCATCAGAAGCCGGTTTTTTAGGTGGTGCAGGATTTCGTCCATCCACAGTATTTCCATTTTTCCGGCGGATTTGGGCAATCGAGGTTTGGCTCGTCGGCCCGTCGGCTTGTGAGAAACCAACATGGCAGTGTATTTGGGCTTGTCGCGGAATGGGCAGGGGCCAAGAAAGGTCCGCTTCTTTCTTTCCTTTTAATACCACCCTTGAAAGGGTACCCTCAAAAAACACTGACAAACACAAGCACACAAACAGACAAGCAAGCACACAAACACACAAACACACAAACACACAAACACACAAACACACAACACACACACACACCCAGAAACACACAAACACGCAGACGCAAGCACACATGCACACGAACACACAACCACGCAAACACAAACACAAACACAAACACAAACACAAACACAAACACAAGCACAAACACAAACACAAACACAAACCACACACACAAACACAAACCACACACACACAAACCACACACACACACACACACACAAACCAAAACCACACACACACACACCACACACAAGTACGTAAACACGCAGACACACGAAGACACACAACACACACACACATATGTTTTTCGCCTACTTCCCTTCCCACCGGTCAAGCTTGCACTCCGCATCTTTCCTGGCCGCGGCAAGTTGGCAACTTTCCCACCGACTCGTTTGCCTTTCTTCGGGTTCCGGTAACTCTCGGGGAAGCCGCATGTTGGGCTTGAGATGCATGTGGGAACCAGAGGGAAGGAAACCCCTGGCAAGCTCCAAACCACCATCCACCATTTCAATGTCGACCTCTGATTATTAACCCCCCCCGTCACGTAATTGTTATAATTAGGGGGCTCTCCTTCTTAGTGGGGCCTCCTTTTTTCCAGGGAGACTCCGTTGATGACTAATTGGGGGGGGGGGTTATCACTCCGGGGTTTCCATTAGAAGGAAGCTGATTGTCTTGCTGGTGCGATATGACCGAGACCGGGTGTTGGGAATGAACCGGAAGGGGATTCCGTTCAAGAAAGCCAAACCGGGGATGGGCCTTATCTTCTTGAATGAATTGCAGAATGTCCTGATGGATGTTAGCTCGTTGTTCTAAATTCCCTGCATCACGCCAGACGTCTGCCTAGGTTTCCAGGATTTCAAATTTGATTTGGGTATTTTGGCTGCCTATCGAACCATCAAGAAAAGGAAGCCCTCCACCCCCCTTCAAGTGGAAGGCCATCCATTTCCCATCAACCCGGTTCGGTGATCGGTGGTGTTGGAGTTGGAGTCCCAGCTATCTACATTTGCTGAAAGGAAACTATGGGCGATGGTGTGTAGGGGTCATTCCATTTCTCATCCCCTGCTGAGAACCAGCAAGTTATTTCCTTGACAGCTATTGGGTTGGATCTTTGGACTTTCACTTTTTGGTTGACATCAAGTTGGGTTTTCTACGAAACCCACAAAAAGGTATTCACTTTTTGCAGGGGGTCGTTGCAGCAACCAAGTTTCCGGGTTCTGGGGGGCGTTTTTTTTTTTTTTGTGACGGCTTTCGGCGCTAGGACCAGGCCCCTGGGCCGGATCTGGCGGTGCAAGGGCGCGGCGGATCCCTTCAAGGCCGGACACGGCCGCTTGGGCCGGCCGCTTTTTGGTTTTCCTTGGGCCGCCGCTTGGGCCGCCGCTTGGGGGGGGGGATGCAACAAATGTTGTGTTTGTTATATTGTTTAAGCCATCACTTTTTAACTTGTGCTTTGTTTCTCTTTGTTTTTGTTTGTCTCTCTCTCTCTCTCGGTTTTTCTTTTTGGTCCTGTCTTGTGTAGCCGCTCGCTTTGCCAACATCTATCCGCAGTTCTCGGCCTGGCGATGGTATGAATTTGCTTGCGGTTCTGAACCACCGACGGAGCCCCTAGGCGCTCGACGGAGAGAAAACTACTTGGCTCAAAGCCCCTGGCTACCCACCAAAGCCATGGTTGCAAGTGCCACTTCACATACTGTGGATGGACGAAATCCATTTCGCACCGCTTTGAGACCATGGGAAACCATTGTTTGTGTTTTATTTTTCAAGGGAATCGAATCATTCCAGGGTTTCTTGGGTGGTGCGATTTCTGGATTTCGCGTCCATCCACAGTATGACCAGGGGAACTCGCCAAGTAATTCACAACTTCTCCTTGGGCCGCTTCGCTGATCAAACCGATCCTGGTTTTCTTTGGGATCGAAAACTTCCAGCGCACTGGCCGAGCCTGTTGGGGCACTTGACCATTCCCAGAAGGCGACACTTCTGAAAGGGGTTGGCCTTTGCTCTCGAGGTCCTTTGGGCATGTGAGAGGAGAACATCCCCACCCCCTTGTATATGGAATTGGGGAGGGGGTGAATGCTGGAATTCCATTTGTGGTTCCATTTCCCTTTTATCTTTTATGGGGAAGACTAGGTGAATGGAATTGGGGACCCCCCCCCACCCCTCCCCCGTATGGTAGTGGGGATAGGAGAGCCGTCCATGTAACTCACCCAGCAGCTGGCGGTTATGCATTGCGGGCGGAGGCCTGCGCTATGCGCGGGGCAGTGCTGCAGGCGGGGCCGGTGGTTGGGCTGTTCAGAGGCCAGCCGCAGGATCATGTTGACCCCATACTGTGGATCGTTGCGAACTCAGAAATCGCACCACCTAAGTAAGTAAGACACCCTGAAAATGACGCGATTCCCCCAACGCAAATACCAACAAACAATGGTTCCCCATTGTTTCTTGGGTGGTGCAGGATTTTGTCCATCCACAGTATGAATCAACCCCAGTTTAGTTTCATAGAGGGGTGCTTCTCTCTGGGTGAAATGTGGGGGAATCAGCCCCTACCCCCCTATGAATGAACCGCGGGTTGATCAATATGGGGTCAACATTAGGAGCCTTTTTGCAGTGGTTCTCCAATAGAGATCATGGATTGGGACCGGCGAGCCCATTCAACCAGCCCAGTCTCCAAGTGGAGACATGGACAGTTTGCCTTCTCGTTATTTGTCCCCCCCTCCCGGGCATGTTGGCGCACAAGTGTGTTCACTGTTGTTGGCTTGACCTGCATTGTGTTCTTACAGTCTTGGGGTCTACGCTGGAATCTTTTTGTTCCCCCCCCTTCCCCCTTCAATTCGGCTATGCAGTTTTTTCACCTGCGATTTCTCCCCCCCGCCCCTTGTCCCCCCGCCCCACGGCTCCCCCCGGCCCCCGGTCCCTCGCTTCCCAGGTGACCATCCCGCTGGGCATCCAGGTCCCCGAGGACGCCACGCACCTGGCCGCCACCGCGGAGAACGAGGCGCGGATGCGCGGATTCGTTCGCCGGTCCGAGGACTCGGAGGGATCTCGGAGGATCGGAGGGATTTCTGGAGCCCCAGGCCTGGGGGGGCCTTGAAGGGTGGCCCTTTTCAACCCATTTTGGTGGGTTTTCAACCGATTTTGGTGGGTTTCCA
Organism: Effrenium voratum; assembly: GCA_963377175.1. Lineage (NCBI taxonomy): Eukaryota > Dinophyceae > Suessiales > Symbiodiniaceae > Effrenium > Effrenium voratum. Next base: position 180,005 of record CAUJNA010002557.1, read on the forward strand.
TTTTCTGAAATGAAAATTTTCCCTTTTTTGTTGTCCCCTGTTGGTCGTAAAGGGAATCGATTTCACGACTGGACACATGTTTTCTCATTTTTTCCCGGGGTCGAAAAAACCAAATAAATGGAAGCAACCAGTCTTGGTGGGTGCCCTGACGAAGGGACAGTTGGGCATTGCCAGCTTATGGGTTTTTCGTATTAACCCACTAAAAGTTAGTCACTTTTAGCAGGGAAGCAGATTTAGCAGCCGAGTAAATGTATGCAACTTCGAGGGAGCCGCCCGAAGTTGAACCCCCCAAGCCCCGCCCGTCGCATGGCCTCCGTGAAAGGCCGGGGAGAACTCCGGGCTGGTCGCCGCGCGGCTGGACGACCTGGAGGACGCGCCGCTCATTTGTGGGCCAAAGCCGCTTCAGCGCCCTCCGGAAAAAAATGGATCCTCTGAGGCCTTGCGGTGGCTCTCTTCTTTTTTGAGGGCCCCCAGTTTCTTTGGTGGTTTTGAAGGGGAAGCCAAAAGGAAAACCATCAAATTTTAGTGGGTCGCAGGGAAAAGACGCGTGAACCTTGCGGGCTTGCAGTTTGGGTGGTGACGGGGGCCCGGAATTGCTTCTGCTTGAACATGACCGGTTGGTGTACAGTTCCCCTGAAAGTGGTTTTCAACATCACTCATTGGTTACCAATTCAAAGTGAGGTGATGGCGATAGCCATCGCCACACACACACACTCCATATGCATGTATAACAATCTATATTTACCAATCTATATCTCTATATGTTTCTATACCCCCCTATATCTAGTCTCAACAATATCTATATCTCTATCTGAGTATCTCGCTATCTCTCTATCTCTTCATATCCTTATCTCCCTATTTCTCCATCTCTGTATCGCTCTTTCCCTCTATCCCTCTATCCCCCTGTCTCCCGTGCTCCATCCCTCTCTGCCTATCTCTCTCTCTGCCTATCTCCCTATTTCCCTCTCTCCCTATCTGTCTATCTCCCTATCTCCCTGTCTCCCTATCTCCCTATCTCCCTATCGCCCTGTCTCCCTATCTCCCTATCTCACAAGCTTTTTTTATTCTCTATCTATCCATCCATTGATCTATCGAATCGGGTTTCCTCCGGGGAAATCACACCATTCAAGGGTTTCCTGAACATGGGGTCATGTCGAACCCCTATTTGGAGGGCAAATGGAAAAGCACCCTCCTCCACCAAGCCCACCCAAACCGGAAGCTGAGTACTTCTTTCCAGAAGGACGCCCTGGCTGGCTGGATGGATGGTCACGTTGTCTTTCATTCTCCAGGTTCCCAATTTCAACACACGGCTCCTCCAGTCAACCGCCTAGGGTTGTCCTATGTGAGTCATGGAAGCTGTGAGGGGATGGGGTCAACTTTTGGGTCAGCTCACGTCATCCTCGTTTTGGCGTCAGAGTTCCCCCGAGAAGCTGGAATGTTGCGGCGCAATGGAATGTTGCTTTCTTGGGGCGTCCCGCAGTTCACGTCTTAAAGCAACGACACCTTTGTCAGTTCTCGTGTTTTAAGCCAACACGTTTGGGCCATACTTCGCGCAGGCACCTTGCAACACGCCCGCCGATTGAAGCGAGCTTACCAGCTCACCCACGATGAGGGTCATTCAATACTTGGGGGAAAACGCAATTGTGAGTCAAAGTAATTTGACCAGAATAAAAAATGGACAGGCCCAAAGATAGTCAAAGTAGTTTGACCAGCATAGCTCAGGTAAACCTTAGGTAAACCTTAGGTAAACCCTAACCAGAGTCGCGTGGTATCCGGCCCATTTGGCTCAGGTAACCCTTGGTCGTGTGCTTTGGGGATTTGACCCCTTGGCCTGAGAGGCTTTGCTTGGTTTTTGAGCACCAAGCCTCCGATTCGGCGCCAAACCGAACGAGGGAAGCTGAGAATGACGCCCCGAAACTCCTCATCCAAACCAAGACGGCTTAGCTGTCCCAAAACAGATGGCATCCACAGAGGGAGGCCTGATGAAATGCACCATGCTTGCTTTTGGGAAACATTTTACAATTTTTGCTTGTTGTGGTTTAGTGAATTCCAACCCACTTAACTGCCAGTTTGTTTTTGCTCCCCCTCCAACGTCAACCAAGACAAACCACTTTTGGCCTCGTAGGAGCCGGAGGACGGCGATGACTTCACCCGGAAGCTGCTGCTGGGTCTGCTCTCTGGCTTCTTCCCCAGAGGTCGGCCGAGATGCGGGGCAGGCGAGGGGGGGGGGAACGGATGTCTGGCGTCCAAAGGTGAGGAAATGGGTGTTTGCTTGCTTGCTTGCTTGCTCGCTTTCTTGCTTGCTTGCTTGTTGGTTAGACCTTTTCAGAGCCACCCCCAAAAGGGTATAGTTAACTGGACGCACTTAGAATATCAGGACTTGTGCCCGAGGAGCACACTTACAATGTTCTCAAAGACCCTATGCTAAGTGCACGTCGTTGTTGTCAATACAGAATTTAAGGCATTGTCCAACTTGCAGTTGAATGTAGTTTGTCCATGTCCTTTTGTGTTGGGCATGGTTTAACGTTTTGTCTTGCATGTTCGGGCCGGCATTCTGAAGTTTTGTCTTCAAACTCTGTCTCGAGAGCTTGATTTCCTTTTAAGCGGTTGTCGGCTCGAGAGCTTTTCCTTTTGAGTTCCCAATGCAAGAATACACATTGGCTTTTTCTTTATGTGATGGCTCAGCCTTAGTTGGTGGTTCTTAGTTGGTGGTTGGGATTGGTTTGGGCATTTGAAACCCTGGTCTTTGTAGACACCCGCTAATCATCAAGCCACCAATTAGGCGGAAGCTGATTGTTGGTAGACCAAGATTTCACACCTGCTTTTGGGGCCTATCCACTCAGCGCAGAATCTAGCCCGACAGAAACAAAACATGCGACTGCCAAGGCGCTTTGTGCTCAGGCCCTGTTTTGGAGCTTTGTTTCCGTTTTCAACGAATGAAGTACTGGGCCACTTTCTGTGAGCCCCTGTCTTGAAAGCTCTCGGCCTTCAACTTTTTGCCGATCAAGTAGCCCTGGTGATGCCCCTTATCGGGGTTTCACGCTTCAGAGCCTTTCCTGTGGGTTGGGGGGCCGAGTTTTCAGGCAAGCAGAAGCTGGACAAGGAGGGCTGGGAGCAGATCATGGCTGCAGCCTCAGGGGGAGGATGTTGGGTTCCGTGGAAGGAAGCCAACCGCTTTGAAGGCTCGGTTGTTTACTTCCATTTGCTTAAGAACATTTGTTATTTTCCCCTGTTGGTTTTAAAGGGAATCTATCACTACTGTTTTTTTTTCTCCCAGGGGTCTCAACCAAATGGAAGTTAGGAGGGGCCTAAATCGCCGACAATTTGTTTACCAGGCCTTTCCTAGCACATTGCGGCCAAACAGGCGTTTCTGATCTTTCCAGCTAACCTTTCGTTTTTCTTGCGCATCAAAGTCCCCCCCTCCCCCGGTTTTGAGACATTTTGAGACGGCCCCATTTGGCTGAATTCGTGGCAGATCCAAACGAAGATGCTGCAGTCCGAGAGCATCCCAACATGAGCCCGCAGTGGTAGAGACTTGATTGTGGAATGGGAGCATGGTTCGCCAGATTGTTTGGAGGATGAGAAGGGACGATTGACAACTTTGGTCCACTCCAAAACGCTCCGATGAGAACCCTTCGGTCAGAAACCCCTTCCTTCCCAGAAGGTTCCTTCACAACTCTGCCGGAGTGGTGGGAGTTTGGGTCTGTTTTTCATGTTTTTATTTCTAACTGGCCAAGACGGCCCCATCCCAAGCCATTCCTTGAATTTGGGGGCCTCTGAGAAAAAACCCAGAAAGCAACCACTGTGTAAATACATTGACCCCAGTAGTTGCAGGGGAACTTCGGATGAATAAACCCGCGGTTGATTGATACGGGGCCTTTCGTGCGTCGGAGGCAGCCAGGCAACTGGGAGAAAAGCAACTGCTCAGTTGGTTGCATAGAAAATCCGACGCATATGATGCTGTGGGTCGACGAATCCGGTTCGCACCACGCTGCTGGACCGAATCAGAAACGATTAGGTTTCTGAACGGCGCGAAATGGATTTCGCAACCGCGGTACCAAGCCTTTGAGGGGACCAACTTCTTCGAGAAAAGTCATCGAACTCTCCCAAATTGGATTCCACGAGGCCCACATGGTGCTCCGGACGCCAGCGGGAATGAAGGCGGCGACCGGTGGATGCTGCGGCTTGTTTCGCCGAAGCGGGTAGGGCTAGGGAGAGGGGGGAGGGGTAGATTGGGTGTCCAGCCGGACCACTCCGTGCCAAAAACGCGGGAAAGAGGGCACTTGCCCCTTGTCATGGTTGTTGTTGGGAAACACCTTCTACATTTTTGCGGTTGTTGGGAAACACCTTTTACAAGTTTTTGCTCATTGCAATCCACTTCACTTTTAGTGGTTGTAATCCAAATCCACTTCACTGCTATTCTTCTTTCTGGAAAAAGCTCCCCTGTCAACGTCAGCCAAGTTTTTTTGTTTTGTTTTTTTTTCTCGGGGGGGGGGGCTTGATAAGTAGCGTTTATGTATAGCTGGTGGCCGGCACCGCGGAGCCTGAAAGCCTTTTGCTGAAGGAAAGCAAAAGGACACAAAGGTCACCCTGGGGTTTTTGCCACAAGGAAAAGGGCTGGAACCTTTGCTTCCATTTGCTTAGGAATATGTTTTTTTGTTTTTTTTACAAATCCCCCTGTTGGTTTTGAAGGGAATCTATCACTGCTGGAAATATGTCTATGTTTTTTCCGGGGGTCGAAAAGCCCAACGGAAGTTTGTGACGCTCCAAGTTCAGCTTGCGCCGAAGCCTGGGGCAGGAAGTGCTCCAAAGCTAGACGTGTCAGGGTCCAAGCCTTGGAGATTTGAGGTACTGTGGATGGGCAAAACCCTTTTCGCACCAAGAAACCATGGTTGGAACCATAACGTTCGTTTGTATTTACAGGGGAGTGGTGCAGGAGTTCGTCCATCCATGGAGCTTGTATGCCACTGCTAAATGTTGGGCCCGCCCTAATCTGTCCCCCCCCCCCCTCCCCTTCCCGGAACAGTGCTAACCTGGGGCCTCTTTAGTGGGACAAGGGGGGTCTGGGTTGGACTGCCAATTCTGATTCAGTGTTGCCAAGACTTGCTCTCAGATCCCCCAGTGCCTCCTTTAGTATTGCCGATTCTCAACAAGAAAGGCAAGGGCTTTGATCTGGAGATTCTTGCCCGGAGTTCTTCTTTCCGGCACACAACTTTCTAAAGCGAGCCTTGAAACAGTCACTAGGGTCACTTTTAGAAAACTGACACCACATATGAAAGTGGCCACAGTACAGTATGAGTATGGAGAAAAACATATACATAGACACATATACATGCAACTGGTATATATTGCCTCACGCACAATTGCCAATTGCGTTGATGGCATAGAAACCTCCACCCTCCAAAGGCATTCCTGAAAGTGGTAATGCAAGAGCCGTCGCCCGCAGTGTTTCACAATAGGCTTTCAAAAGGTGCCAGTGCGCTTCGATGGCTGCTTTCGAGAGCGTACTTTGGCAGCACGCACTCTCAGGAAACCCGTCAGGGGTGGTTTGGAGCCCGGTGGTTTGGTTGGATTGAACAGGTCCCAGCCCCAGCTTTTCTACAATGTAGAGGGTGAATGGGAAACCCCTCCGTTTCACCACCAAACCACCAATCCAAACCACCAATTGGAGGGAAGCCAACACTCGAAAGGGGCGACCAAATGAGAAACAACATCGCCAGCAAGGTGTGGCTAGAGGAGTTCGCATCATTGGAGCCCAGACCTGGATCTTTTTTGGATGGGCCCATTTCAAGGGCCAAGTTTCCCATCCATCCGCCCGTCTGAACAATCTGGGCTTGGAATTCATTGCCATTGGGCAGATTCGGTCGACGCCGCCGCGTGATCTCGAATGGGAGATTTGAAGACCTCATGGCGGGTGTTGCCATCTTGGGGTTGTCTTGCAGGGGGTCCAAGGAGCGCACTAAGGACGTCAAGTCCTCATTTTCACCTTACTTTCTTTGGGGGCAGGCGCCGTTGCTCCCAATGGCCATTCGATCTGCCGGCCAGGAGGCGCTGTCCATGCTTGCAGACTGGCTGCAGCCCGTGCTCGCCGCTCTCGAGGCCGACTCGCTCGCGACTCGGGCGCGAATCGGGCGTATTGTCGTGGGATCGAAAGACGTTCCTCTCCTTGATGGGTCCTTTGGGCAAGTGAGATGCAGGCCCCAGGTCTTTGCACAGTTGGTTTGGTGTGTTTGCGTGCCCATAATTAGGGTGGTCCTTTTGCCGCTTTGGGGCAAAACACGGTCATACCTCGAAGAGGGACGCAACCACACTTTAAAAGGCAACATCCAGCCACAACAGGGTACCGTCAAAGAAGACTCCCAGGTGTTTTCCCCGAATCCTGCGCTTTGAGGGGCGAAGGTCATTGGGCAGGTCAAATCGTGACAGAAAACACGTCTTTTTGCGGACCTTGGGGCATCAAGAAGGTTCTTCACTCGGATTCCCGATTTGTCCATTTGCTTAAGTTGTTTTTTCATTTTCCACTGCTGGTTTTAAAGGCAATCTATCACTACTGTTTTTTTTCTTCGTGTTTTCCAGGGGATTCATGCTGCTTAAGGGGCAGGGTACACCCCATGTGTGGAGAGGACCCCTGGTGCCCGCTTGGGACTTGGCAAGCATGCGATTTCATATGCAAGCATGCGAAGCTGGAGTTCGGATTGTTTCCAGTTGAGCATTGAATCGCTTGACCATAGGTGTCTTTTTTGGTGATTTTGGTAGAAACATGGATGGCCCTGGTTTACCTGATGGTTTAATCATCTACTAGCAGGGCCATCAATATCCCCTAAAAGGACGCCTATGTGCTTGACGTTCCGGGATGCTTGAGATGTGGTTGCCGCTTTGCCCTTCACTAAAGCGAGGGTGGTAGACGCGTATCCATGCTAGGTTTGGGGTTGAATGCTGGCCAAGTGTTCCTTGGACCTCTTTTGCCCTCAAAAAAGCGGTCAAGCTTCACCAAATATGGTCCCGGATCTACAAACATGTCCTGTTTTGTCGGGGGCAATCGCCGAGTTTCGGGGTGATATATGAATCAAGCATCCAGGTACATACTTTAGATCAGTTGATACCCCGGTTGTGGACAGCTGGTTTTCAGAGCACCTCCCTCAAATCGCAATCATGCTTACTGTAGTGATACGCATCTTCACGGTCAGATGGAACCTACAAAGCGTCACTCTTGACACTTCTTCTGTTCTTCTGGAAGCAGTTTTGGGGTTCCACGTTAATGGTGACACCCCATGACAGGGGCCTCATAACCCCCCCTCCTGACCGAGTTGGCTGTGGGTCGCCATTTGGTCTTAGCACATGCACCCCATTCCAAAACTCATGCTTTGGGGCAACCCATGTTGCTGGGTGCTAAAATAGCCCAACATTTTCACCTTGCCTGTGCTGGAATCAGGGAATGAACCTGATTCCATTTCTCATTCCTTGCCTATCGCACCAGCAAGATAAACCTAAATGTTCACAGCAGGTTTCTCATCCAAGGCCCTTGAGAGAGGCCACAGCGCCCGCGTCGAAGCTCGAAGAAGCTGCGTTGGCCGGAGCCCCTTTGTCCTGGGAGCGAGCCATGCCGCGCGGTAGGGACGGTAGGGAGGATGAGGACGCGGGGGAGTTTCAGAAGAGCCCAGTGCGGGGCCGGCCGATGGTCAACAAGCTGGTGCCACGGCCTGGAAAATGACGTCCATTTGCTGAAATGAATATCTTTTTGTTTCAATGTTCCCCTGTTGGTTCTAAAGGGATTCGATTTCACTACATACTTTCATTTTTTCCAGGGGTCGAACAACCAAATGGAAGAGTCGGGCGTGCTGGATTGTTCCGATTTCTGTTGTGCATGTTTGTGGTTTGGCGGAGGGGCATACGCAAGCGTTGTAGATGTACATGGTGGTTGGGTTCGCTTTTCGCTTCTTGGGAAAGAGGTTTTCTTTGGGGTCCGCTTGTGGCACCCAAGCCGAGCATCCCAACAACGTAGTGATTGCTGCACACAAAAGCATCACTCACACTGTACCTGAATAGAGGCAGCCAAGGCAAGTTCGACTATTACACATTTTGAGGGGGGCCGGGGGGGGGGGGGGCAGTTTAGTTTTTTTTTGGTGTGTGTGTTGTTTGTTTTGGGGGGTCAACCCCTGCAGCTTATCAGCTCTGAATCGTATAACGTCCATCGATACTTCATGCGTTTTGCGCTTGCAGGGTCAAATTTCGACCAACTTGCGCAGCTTGGGTCGCGCGAAAGACTAGTCGAACCATCTAGTAGCTGGTTCCCTCCGAGCTTTGCCCTCACGATGTCTGGAGTTGAACAGTTTCACAAGGCAAAGCAACTATTAGCGTTGTCGTCGACCTATTCTCAAACTCCAAGCGGGTAAGATCGACAGTGATTGCTTCGCTGCACTTCTGGGATAAATGCCAGCTCCAAGCTGGCCGTTTGTGATAAGCAGAAATGGAGGTGAGGGATGAACCCAACGTTAGGCAAAGGGGTACCACGAACGGTGTTGGTTCATTTCAACAGCAGGGCGGTGGTCACGGAAGTCGACACCCGCCTTTCGGAGCGGGTAACAACTCACCAGCTGAAGGGACTAGCCACGAAAATGGATGACGCTCAAGCGGGTGACCGGTGCACTGGCGCAAGTTCGTCAGGGAGTACAGGTGGATGCTACAGACTTAAATGCTTCATTCCTCCTGTCCAGTGGCTTAGGTTGGCAACCGTTCTTGCAATCCAGATGGCTGTAAGTCCCCTTTCGCAGGCCCCAAGCGCTTCAAGAAGCCCAAAGTCCCAAAGGTTGCCATTTATTCCTTTTGCAGGGGGGGGGGGGTGTCTGTTTGAAAAGCAGACTTAATAATTGAGCTGGGTACGGGGTGGGGTTCCTACCCCGTAGGGGGTGGACCTCCTTTTTCCCACGGCTCTCCCATGGGAAAAAGGTGCCGAAGAAGCTGACTCGCACCACGACTGACGACACCCAGACCGCCATCAACCGGGTGGTGCACGAGGCAGTCGCGCGTTCCAGCGGCAGCGGAAGCAAAGGCTACGCCGCGCGCGCCACGATGGGCGCTGCGGAGAAGGAGGACCTTCTGGCAAATGGAGGTTGGTTCACATCTTAAGCAAGACTAACCCAATATGGACACCTATGCCGGGGATGTAGATCTGCCCTTGCAGGTCTGCCGGAGTCTGTTTACACTTCGAAGGTGCGCAAGGTCATTTGGACCAAAGCCCAAGCACCGTTGAGGCAGGCTTCATGGACCAATGAGACATGTTACTTTTCTTGCGTCTCCTTTTGGAGTGATTGCAGCATCAATGGTTGCCGTCTTGGATGTTAACTAACTCATGGTTTGGCATGGTTTTGCACTATGCGTTTTGACTCGGGAATCAGGCGAGTCAACATCCAAGCTGTTCAGTTTTTCCTTCGGAAACCTTGGTCGATGTCTCCGTTGCCCAGCTTAATGCCTTTCAGGTCTACTGGGGTCTCTTTGCCAAATTGGTTTACCATTTCAGGTTCACCGCTAAATATGCACCATCAAAGCATGGCGTTTGATTGGGCAATAGCTGAGGTTTTTCGAGTCTGGGTTAGAAATGTGACCTGAATCGAGCTGCTAACAGACGAGCCTCTTCTGTTCTTATGCATGGCCTCGGAATCAAAATGCTTCAGCCTTGCAACAGGTGATCCGGAAATTCCCTCAGAGTTCTCGATTTTCATCACCTTCCCTTTCCTCGGTCCAACATGCCAGGGAAAACCGACCATTTTCTCCAGCCGCAGACCTTGCCCTTGGGGAAGCTTGCAATTTTTTTTGGAGCCTGCCCTTTTCTGGGTTTCTCAGCAAAAAAAACCAAGGGAAAACAATGACCATCTCAGAAAACTCCCGTTTTCAGACTCGCTGAATATATATATATATATATACACACAGATGAATGTATATATATATACAGATGAATGTATATATATATATATATACATATATATACATGTATATTTATATAGATGTATATTAATGTCGATATGAATGTATCCAATATATGTATATACATCTATGTATACACATATATCTATGTATACATATATATATATATATGTGTGTATTTATATCTATATGAATGTATCCAATATATATATAAATATATATATATATATATACATATTTATATATATATATATGGGCAGCCCTGTTCCGAACCCATGCGTCTGGACTCTGGTTTTTCCGGCCGGGGGGGGGGGGGGCTTCGGGTTCTCCTTCGGAGGACTTGGCGGAGGACGTGCGGCAGCGGGTGCAGCTGGTCATCGAAGCCAAGGAGGATGAGCTCATAGGCGGGGCGGATTGCCAGGGCCTGGCCTGGGGCACCTCCAAATTGGTCCGGCGAGGTGTCCTTTACAAACTTTTTGGGTTGCCCTGTTCCACTACTAAAATAGACTACAGAAAAAATAGTGGAAGAAGGGTTAACCATAACCGTGTACAGGTGTTTAGCCTTCGGTTCCCCATTTGCCAAGTTTTTTTTTTTTTTTTTTTGGGGGGGGGTACATGTGCCACGAAATGGAAAAGATTGAGCTACTTAAAGGGGCAGCAGTACATCAGGTAAGTGGGCAGGAACCATGGTGAGATAACCCGCCAAAGTTCCAAATTGAAGAGCTAGGGTTGGCCGCGCCCAGGTGGGGTTGACCAAAAGATCCGTGATACATGGGATGACCGTTGGGAGAAACCACCAAAACGATGATATGTCCCTGTAAACGGGCACAGTTACCTATGGCCATCTGAGGGCCAGGATTTTTTGATCAACCCCATGTGCAGGTTTCTAGTCTTTGGTTCCATTTGCCAAGGTAGTATTTTGGCACATGTTTGAGCCACAGCGACTTCTGCAGATCAACGACAATTGGCGTTCCTCAAATGCGCTCCTGTGAACGTTGTCATGGAATCTGACTGAGGGGTTTTGGAAGACTACGTTTCTCTAAAAGGGGCGGTTCAGCAGGGTAGGAAGCGGTCCTAAGACTGTTGGTTTCCTTGTTGAATCACTTTACCAAGAAACCCTGAAACACCCAAAAAGGCTCCCCAAGGCTCCCTTGTATCCACCCCTTGGCCCCAGGGAGGGTTGGTGTACTGCCTGCTCTCATCCCCTTGGGCCCCGCCGTGTCTTTTTGAGGTACGCCCTTGGGAATGTTTCAGGAAAGCCGTTGGGAACAACGCCTTAGGGGGGTCAACGACTGAAGATTTGCCGAGCGTTTGCGTTGCAGGTCACCGTCAAGTCCAGAAGGTCGAAAGGGTTTTTGCCGCGCGACAGGGGAACCAACCGGCATCCTGACCCCACTGCTAGAACCATGTTGGGGTCTGAGGGTCTGAGTGTTTAAGGGTTTGAGGATCTGATGGTTTGAGGGTCTGAGGGTTTGAGGGTCTGAGGGTCTGAGGGTTTGAGGGTCTGAGGGGGGAAGTGGGGTATGTAGCCCTTTGCATGCCTATATGGTGGTCGTACATCGGGTGGCTCAGGGCAACCCAATCAGAACTCGGTCCGCCATTTTCGGAAGCGGACCGAGTTCGAGACAGCCAGTAGTTAGTTCACCTTGGCCCCAAACAGTCAAAGGTTTGCGCGCAGGGGAAAGCTATTCCCTAAAATCTCATGAACAAGCCCTTTCCCGTGGCCGTCCCCATCCATGTTCTGATCCGGGTAGATGCTATCCTTACATGAATCAACCCCAGTTTATTAATTGGGGGGATGTTTCTGGGTAATAAATTGGTTGGATGAAAATCTGGGAAATGTGGGGAATCAGACCACTTTTGGAAGGGGACCACCTCCTCTATTGCCAAAACCGGGGTTGATGAAAAAACATGGGGTCAACTTTTTCACCCCCTTTTTCTGTGGTAAACTGGGCCACCCAAAGGTTTCCCGTGGCCGTTCCCGTGGCAGTCCTCCGGTTGGGGTCCGGGAGGAAAGATCACCCACCAGCAGCGGTTGGAGCTGATCCGCCTGGTGGCCACCCAGTCGGTGGACGAGGCCCTGATGGAGCGGCAGCGCATGGAGCGCCAGGCCGCCCAGGCGGCGGAGGAGAAGGCGGTGGTTGGTGGTTGGTGGGGGGTTGGGTGGGGTGGGGTGGGGTTGGGGTGGGTGGGGGTGGGGTTGGGGTGGGTGGGGGTGGGGTGGGTGGGGTGGGTGGGGGGTCATGACCCCACTTTTAAAGGGTCATGGAGAGTCTAGGTAGTTCAAATGCGGCACTGCCACGAGGTCCGCATGGCCAGTTTCACCCCCGTGATGTGGCGGCGCCTGCTGTGCAGCTACTTGCTGCCGCAGGAGGAGGTGCTGACGCTGGGCAGCTGCAGCAGGCGCCACGCTGACATCCGTCTGCAGAAAAATGTCTGGCGAGCTCACCGATGGGGTAACACGAGCGAAAGCCACGGTAAAGATCCTTTGAGATCCAATTACTTCAGGTTTTGGAGTTGTAAAATGTGCAGATCTGTAGCTGGGACAGAGATCCATCGGAAGTCAACATCTGGCATAAGGCGACAAGGCGTCAACCTGAAATCCGTAACCCCAAAAGGTGGGACGGAAATTGCAAGGGAGCAATGCTTCCATTTGCTTACGAGGGAACCTGTCACTGCTGGCCATATGTGTTTTGATTTGCCTAGGGGACTTAAGCAAATGGAAGAATGCAAGCAAGGGAAGCCATCGCCTGGCAGGATATCGCTGATGGTCTTGCTTAGCGGAAACTCCTGGGTCAGACCCCGTCCAACGGGTCACCCACTTGCTGTGAGCAACCCTGACGAACTCTTGGCTTGACGAGGGTGTAGTGACAGTTCCACAAGGAGCATCAGATTATCAGTATCAGGGCTATTTCCAGATAGGTCAGCCAATATGTATTTGCGGGGCTTTTGATGTCATCAATCCTTCATGCTTCCATGCAAGTATGTCTTTTCTTGAGGCTGCCCCTTCTTTTTGTGGTCTTCAAGGAGCACCAACAGCAGTACCAGCCCACCAACTAACATGGGTTTGTGCAAAAAGGCCCTTTCCAAGAAGAAAGTCGTCTTCCTACGGTCCGAAGGCACTTCCATGTTAGCTGGTGGGAGGGTGCACGTCTTTTCTTTCGGGGGTCCCCCTTAAAAACCGGATACGGCCCAGATGGGCGACGTCACCTGGGGCTGGTGTCGCCCAAGGCTCATTCCTCCAATGGTTTTTATCCGGAGTCTCCATGACCCGACAAAGAATGGGCTCATGACCTTTTTTCTTTTGGGTGATGACCAACCATTTTTAAAGGTATCACCCCCGTTTGGACCAAATCAAAGTGATTAGAGTTCAAGCCAAAACAAAAATAAGGGTCAGAAGGAGACTCCAGGTATCATCCCCTTTTCAACCACGCCAAAAGGTGGCTCTCTCTCGCCAGGTTCTTGCGGCAGGACCACGCCCTGGGCCTGCAGACGCTGATTCTGCCGGGCTGGTTGCCTATGGAGGCCTGGGGTGGGTGGCCTTGTCCATAGCCATTGGAGCATTTTGCCACACAACCCTCGCCTGTTCCATTTCCTTCTAAGAGGGCCCCGGCCCTGACAAGAAGCCTCGGCAAAGCTTGAGGCTTAGTAAATTTGGTGCATTTTGCCAAGGGATGTTGGGACTTTTAACTTGTCAACAAATGGGTTTTCCGTCTTAAGCCACAAAAAGTTAAATTATTTTAGCAGGGGAGCAGAAAGCAACCGAGGGGAACATGTTTATATTTTTCCCTTGGTTTTAAAAAGGGAATCTATCACTATGTTATTTTTTCCAGGGGTCTTAACCAACTGGAAGATTATTAAAACGATACTACTACACAGATAGTTTTTTACACTGGCGGACGTCGCCTTGGACCCAGCCACAAGAAACCACCCAACCCTAGGTCTCGCCCCTCTCGTCCCTCTGGCAAGCCTTAGGAGGAGAAGGTGTCCCTGACGCATGTGAAGCCCATGCCGCCACAGGCGCTGAAGGCACGATATGGGACGTGAACGTTGTCGAAGGGGACCCTAGGATCGTCTCGAAGGCATTTCGGTGGTGTGGAACGTCGCCTTTGGGCTCCTGAATCCTGTGGTAGTATGTGGAAGTTGAATGGCTTCCACTGATACAGGATGAAGAATGTTGACCCAACATGAATCAACCCCAGTTTTTTTTTTTTTTTTGGGGGGGGGAGGGGGGAATCAGACCACTTTTGGAGGGGAACACCACCCTATGAATAAACAGGGGTTGATGAATGGGGTGTCAACATTCCTGGTTTAGTGGGGATTCAGACCACGTTTTGGAGAGAACTTCTCCATTCCCCACTTAGTAGGACGGGTTCTGCTTAGATCGCGGGTCAACAATTGCTGGGCACGTAGGTCAGAATCATGTCCACCGACTTTCTGGTTTGTTTGTCATTTTCAGTCAGCATCAGCCTAAGGTCTTATTTGGACAGAGCCCTTTGTAGAAGCTAGTCTCACACCCTGAATTCCTGGACTATTTATTAGGCACTCTTTGAGACGCCTCTATTAGTGGCACACAAACAGTGTGGTGACGTTTTGTGGCAAACCCTCGGAGGCAGTTTGATGACCTTTTTGGCCAATACTTCGGAGGTGAAGAATAGGGGGCACGACGCAATTTCCCCCTCGTGGTGCGTCGATTTCACCACCGCTTTTTATTATTATTGTTATTATCATTATCACCATCATTATTATAATTATTATTCTATATATATATATATAAATATATTAAACATATTTTTCAAGGGGTCGAACAAACCAAATGGAAGACAACCAGCCCCAGGAGCTGGCCTTCAAGTTCCGCTACGCCCAGACGCTGCTGAGCCGCCGGGGCTGCCGGCTGCTGGACACGGACCTCGCGCTGCTGGCGCCGCGGATGGCGCAGCTGAGGCGCCTGGACCTCTCCTTCGCGCGGCGCCTCAGCCAGGAGCGCGGTGGGTTTCGGGGGGGGGGGGGGGGGGCCAGATCCGGGCGGGGGGATCGATCTCCACGGGGGAATTTGCGGCTTAGCACAAGAAAGAAAACAAGAACACAAGAACAAGAAGAAGGACAGAACACAAGAACAAGACAGTAGCCAAGAACAAGGACACGAGAAAAAAGAGTCAACAGCCTAAAAGGAGGAGGTTTTCGAAATAGACCGCATGATGTATTTCATGAGGACCTCTGGGAGAAAAAAGGGCAATGTCCAACTGTTCTTCCCTTGAAACCAGGGGAAATGATGGGTGCCCTCAATAACTCACCTTGTGAAAAGTTCAACCTCCACGGAATCAGCGAACGACCAAGAAATCGAGGATCCTCAGGCAAGGCTACGCGCAAAATAAAGTGCCAAACGATTGCAAATGGTTTACCCCGCGCAATGCTGACTAATTCTGGCTGGCGTATACAGTGCCCACCAGAATAGAATTGCCAATGGCTTGTTTTTCTATAGTCAAGTCTGTATTTTGGCTTGATGCCAGCCCACACCTCAATTTGTTAGGCCTCCATATGTTCTGAAAGATGATTGCGGCCTTATGTTGACACTGGTAATTTACACCCATTTGCTTCCATTTGCTGAAATGAATATTTTTGTTTTCTCCTGTTGGTGTTGAAGGGAATCGATTTCACTACTGGACATAGTTTCTCATTTTTTCTAGGGCTCGAAAAACCAAGTGGAAGGTAATGTACACCCATTTGGGCTTGCTTCACCTTACGCCTTCCTTCACGAACGCCCCGGCAAAAAACGCAGGAGCCGCTGCTGGAGGCTTTGAAGAGCTGCAAGTGCCTGGCGGAGCTGTCGGTGAGGCGCGCGCGGGATTCTTTTTCTTTGGCGACTTGCCTGGCTCTAGGTCTCCCAGCTAGGTGCCCTTCTCTCCCCCTTTTTGGGGGAGGGTTCCCTGTCTAAAGTAGACTACAGAAAAAAGGGTATATACCCTTATTCTAACTTCTCTACTGGAGGACCTAGGGTTTGAACATGGCTTAGGCCAATCTCCATGTGAACTGCTTTTGTTCATTTGGGCCACTATTGTTCATTTGAGCCTGCTCTTTGTGCGGCTCCGACCTTGTTTGAACCAAAGAAACCAAACTGTTTAACCACCTGATTTACACATGGCTGTGGGTCAAAACCAATGGTACCATTCTGGGGGAGGTGCACCACCCAGTTTAGTCTATTTTAGTGGGGATTGGGATGTTCACTGGGGGTACGATTCATGGGTGTGGGTACCCTTTGTCGGGTTAGTTGAAAGGGAGCCAAGAGGAAGACTGAAACACTCATGTTGCCCCCCCCCCCCCCACACATTTTGCACCATATATTTCCCATTCAAGCATCAACCCCGGGAACCTCACTCAAATTTGCCAAGCAAGGCCTGATGCTCCGAGTTGATTCGGGCGGAAACAGTGACTGAACAGGTTTTGCTTAAAGCCACTCCCCACTGTGGATGGTTTCGAAATCCATTTCGCACCATCTTTCAAACACGCCTTGATTCGGAACCCCCAGACGTAAATACCAACCGAACGTGGTGGTTTCAACCATGGCTTCCTTTCGTGGAGCGAGGTCTGAATTTCGGCAGCCTCCGTCCATGATTTGTTGGCTTTTTGCATCCTTCCATCTGCTGGAGTTTTTTTTGATTATTATGTTTTTCCCGTGTTGGTTTTAAAGGGAACCGATTTCACTACGTGACATCTGTTCTCATTTTTCCCAGGGCTCGAAGAAGCTCAATGGAAGGGTCTGGGCCGTTTTTGCTGAGGCAGCCCTTCTTTTGGAAATAGGGAAGCCATCACTGGGCTGTCCGTTTTCCGATCCACCGGCATTAGCATCGCTCTCGCTGAGGGGCTGCAACCAGCTGCAGTCCAAGCCCTTCGAGGAGCTGCTGGGCCAGGAGCTGAAGGCGAATCTTCGCATGGCCGGTTGCTGTGGCGCAGGCAAAATAGGCGAACTCCAGAAATCGCACCTACGAAATTTTGGCTTCGGCTGATTCCCAGGACGGTTGCCCAGTGGAGGTCGCTTCCTTTTTTCATTCTTTTTGGGGGAAGGGTTCCCCTTTAGAGTCGACCAAGCAAAAAAGGACTCCCATTTTTTCGCATGGCTACTGGGCATCTGAGTTCCCCTGTAAATACCGACCAACACTAGGTGCAGGATTTTGTCCACCCAGAATATGTTCGCTGTGCAGATGCAGGTCTCAAAGGTGTATGTTGATGTATGCAGTTCTATGTGCATGTGTTGAACTTCTGAACTCTGCTACTTCTATTTTCACTTCGGCAGGTTAAAATTGGTTTTCCGAGGCCCTTTGAAGGTTCCATTCGAGGATGAGCTGAGTGACATCCATCCCAACAAAACTGTCAAGCGGCTCAGATGCTGCTCATTTGAGGGGTGCATACCGCCTTTCTAGAGACGGTTGCAACGGGGGGGCACAGGTATGCGCCGGCCGTTTGACCGTGGTGATCTAGTCAAATCGTCCGTTGATTCAAAAATTGTTTAGCTGGATTATGAGTCGTTTCTCCACGTATTACAAAAAGGATGTAGTTGCTTGTCGTCAATACCAATCTTTACACAACACATACTCCTAGCTTGGTTGGGGCTAGTGAAAGTAGCCTCGGACGCTACCACCACAGATGCAAAAAGGGAACGTGCTGAAGAGCTCCTATGCCCATGTTCAACAAGGCGCCCTTGGGGTAGGCGGGGATGCAGCACACACGTACGGACGCACATACATACACACGCACATACATACGCACAAACTTACGCACACACATGCGTACATGTGTACACACGTACATAAATACGTTCGTAGGTAGGTACATACGTACGTGAATACATGCGCACACACATACATACGCACATGCATACATACGCACGTACACGTACACACGTACGTAAGAATGTACGTACGTACTTACGTAGGCACGTACATACGTATGTGTGCATATATACACATATGCGCGAACATACGTATGTACATGCATACATACGTACATACATGCGTACATACATGCGTACATACAGACGTACGTATGTACGTACGTGCATACATACATACATACATACGTACATGCATGCATACATACATACATACATACATACATACATACATACATACATACATACATACATACATACATACATACATACATACATACATACATACATACATACATACATACATACATACATACATACATACATACATACATACATACATACATACATACATACATACATACATACATACATACATACATACATACATACATACATACATACATACATACATACATACATACATACATACATACATACATACATACATACATACATACATACATACATACATACATACATACATACATACATACATACATACATACATACATACATACATACATACATGCACACATACATGCATGCATATGTACATATGTGCACATGTGCACACACATACATACGTCCGTACGTGCATACATAACAACATATATTTAAGTACAGTACGTGTTTACATACGTACATACATACATACAAACAAATGCATACATCCGTACATACGTACAGACATGCGCACATACATCATACGTACCTACATGCTTACACCACGCATACAACATTGTACATACGTACATACATATGTATGTACGTACATATGTATGTACGTACCTACACACATACGTACACACGTACATACACACGTACGTACGTACAGACATGCATGCAAGCGCACATAGTGACCGTACAACTGGGACACATATGTTCTGAAGGGTGTGTCAGAGGTATCTACTCCACGGGCGCTTGGTTATGCCGCACCCCACAACTCAACGGCAGAAGGCATACGTGAACAGATTTCCAGGAGCCCCCCGGTATGAACCCAAAGTGCTTGTGTTAAATCAAGTGTGACTTACAGCTTTGTGGGCAATCAGTCTATGGCCACGGGTCCAGATGGGTATGTGTCGAACTATGGGCCCCCTGGGAGCCCCAAAACGGTGGTTTCGTTTTGGCTTCCCCTTAAACCAAGCCACCCAAGGGCACCTTCAAGGAAGCACAAACTAGCCCCAGTATGTTACCATTATCGAAGTCACCCCGTGAGTGTTATGTTGAAGGAAAACGACCCAGTTTCTGACTTTGACCCCCAGAAGCAGTCAAAGTAATGGGCCCAGACAAACCCGAATTTCAGGGTTCCCTCAACGCACACCCTGGAACCCTGGTTCATGTCTTCAAAAAGGAATCCTCTGAGAATAAGACTCCCTTGAAGACCGAGCCATAACGGGCCCATCAGCTGAACGCAGGGTCTGGAGTACCTGGATGTGAGGGGCTGTGAGCAGTTGGTGCCTGCGAGCATTCAGAAAGCCGCAGTTCAGGTACACAGCCTGCGCTCCTTGGACGTCGTTTTTTTTGGGTGTCGTCCCTTGTTTTGTTTTGTGATTTGTTCTTGATTGCTATTGGGTTGGATTTTTAAATTTTATTTTTTTGGAAAACCAAGGGGTTTTCCACTAAACCCCCAAACAGTTTTTTTTTTTTGCAGGGGGGTCAACGGCAACCAAGTGTTTCTCTCGCTTGTCTTCGTTTGTTCATTGATTTTTCTATGCGTTTATTGTTGTTTTGCTGTTTGTCTTGTTCGAGTGTTTTTTTGTGTTTTCCCATTTTCATTTGTGCTTGTTTGTGAGGTGGTCGGTGAGTGGGCCGGTTGGTCGGGCGCTTTTTGTTAGGTGAGTCGGTGGGTGGGTCGGTAGCTTGGTGGGTGAGTGGGGGTTTTGGTAGGTGGTTTTCTTGGGCTGTTTGACTTGCTTTGTTTGCTTGCTTGCTTGCTTGCTTGTTTGTTTGCTTGCTTGCTTGCTTGCTTGTTTGTTTGCTTGCTTGCTTGTTTTGTTTCTACATTTTCTTTCTTGCTTGCTTTTTATCTTGGTCTGTTTGTTTTGTTTGTTTGTTTCTTTGTTTGCTTGCTTGCTTGCTTGCGTGTGTTTCTTTGTTTGTTTGTTGTATTTATGTTGTGCTTGGTATGGTTTGGTTTGGCTTGGTCTTTCTTTTGGTGTGTTTCAGTTGGCCTTTGTCTGCTTTGTTTGTTTTGTTTGTTTCATTTGTGTGTTTGTTTGTTTGTTTGTTTGTTTGTTTGTTTGTTTGTTTTGTTTATTTTCTTGCTTGGTTGCTTGCTTGGTTGCTTGCTTGCTTGCTTGCTTGCTTGCTTGCTTGCTTGCTTGCTTGCTTGCTTGCTTGGTTGCTTGGTTGCTTGCTTGCTTGCTTGTTTGCTTGCTTGCTTGCTTGCTTGCTTGCTTGCTTGCTGGTCTGTTTGCGCGTACGTGTGTGTGTGTGTGAGTGTTTTTGTTTCTGTTTGTTTGCTTGCTTGCTTGCTTGCTTGCTTGCTTGCTTGCTTGCTTGCTTGCTTGCTTGCTTATCAGTTAGTGAGTTTGTTTGCTTTGGGGGTGGTGTGGTGTGTGAGGGAGTCAAAGATTAACAAAACAACAAGCAGAAACCGGGCAAAGCCAGTTTGTATAAAGGCCTGTTTGCCTTGTTGAAAAGTGGGTTTCTGTTGGGTGGGGTGACGTTTGAAGACAAGACCATGAGGAACCCCTGTTGTTTTTCGGCGTGAAGCTTTCCGAACAGCCGGGGCGATGTTGGGAGGACACGGGGGGCGGATTTCGCCGGAAGGTTTCCCTGGGGGTCATGAAAATGGTGGTTGCAACGGGACACATGTTTCCCATTTTTGATCTTATGGCGGTTTAGTGGTTGAAGTCCGAATCCACTGAACTGCTAAAATTTTCAAATTTTTGCTCCCCTGACCCAACGTCGCTTCCAAGAATTGAGCCTGATCTCGAGGCTTCGGCTTCGAGGTCTTACCGCAGCTGTGGCCCTTCAACCATGAGGCGGGGGAGAAAAATAGCCAAGCCCGACCACTTCCATTTGCTGAAAGGAGTATTTTTTAATATTTTTTATTTTCCCCTGTTGGTGTTTCCAGGGGTCTCAACCAAATGGAAGATTATGAGCCAGACTCGAGCCCGAGCGTTTCGCGGTAATTTTCCAGCCCCATGCGGAGTTTGATGATTTGCTTGAGGCTTCCCTCCGTCCAAAAAAGTGGACCCTTATGTTTAGAACTACCCTGAGGGATCAAGCTTAAACCACCCCGCCCCTTATTGAGGACCAACCCAGCAAGCTTACTTAAATGGGCAGGGTGCTCAGCAAGCGGTTAGCAAGCCTGGTTATATTCGACTCAGACTTGTAACCATGGCTTGGGTGGGTTATCTCATCATGGTTATTCCCGAATACCTGACGTACAATGCCCCTTTAATCTAGAAAATGGTTCAGATGTGGCTTTTGTGGATCCACCCCTGTCGAATCTCAAAAGGATACTAGAGTATCACGAAACAATGAATCGACCAGGGAAAGAACTTTGGTGAAACCCACGTAAAACGCGCAACTCCAAACCCCTTTTTTTCTAGAAACCATCCAAAACCGCTTTTGTCCTAGATTTTTTAGGCCCCCTCCCCTTTTGCCCGAGGGCCTCAGCTTGCCACGTAAAAAAAAGAAAAGAAGGAAAAACCATTAAGCACAAAAAAATCACGCGCACATCCAAGCCCCCGGCCCGAGTGGCCCGAGAAACATCTCCAGCTTTTAGCGCTTTGCGCCCGAGGCGCCCATGACGCGCCTGGACTTGGCGTCTTGGGACCTCGGTGGCCTCCGGTGCTTGGAGCTGGACCTGGGCCTTCTGCAACTCACGGAGGAGCAGGCGCGAAACTTCGAAGACGCGAAGTCGGTCGATCGGTCAAAAGGCGTCGGGGGTCGGAGACGACGGCCGCGAAACCGGCGTCCCTAAGGGTTTTGTTTGGGCGCCGTTCCTTTTTTTGGTTTTTGTTTGTTGTTTGTGTTTTTTTGGGAGCAAAAGGGATTTGGCAGGGAGATGGCACTGGGGAGGGGGCCAAAGTTGGATTGCTTGTCATTTTGGGAGTCTGCGGAGTTTTGGGTGTCCCTTGGAGTTTTGGGTGTCCTTTTTTTTTTTTTGGGGGGGGGTGGCAAAAGAGAGTTGAAGGGAGATTTGTCAGTTTGATGCATATGCGCTGGAGAGAGGCACAACGAGAGAGGAAGACCGCGTTTTTTGCCTTGGGGGAAAACTGCCAGGTCAACGAAGATGTGGCTCGCCTGGCAACATGCAGGACAGGGAGAAGAAAAGGATCCCCACCCCCAAATTGAGGCAAACTCACAAGGTTTACAGGCATAGAAGGGGGCAACTCATATCGATTTGTGGGTACATTAACAACTATTGGGGGCATACAACTCATACCGATTCCGATCTGCGGGTACATGCGCAATTATTTGGTATCCAGTTGATCCACATCAGAGACTCCGACACCCAGGAGCCCGCCTCGATCTATTCAGGGCCCTTCAACATGTCTGTGTGGCTGGGTTTCGCCATTTTCAAGTGCCGCGTCTGGTGACGCTTCCGGAAGACTTTAGGAAGGAACCCGGTTGGGCGAAGCGTACCGCGCGTCACGGCTTCTATCCGGAAGTCCACCTTTGGTTTGATGGGAAGCGGAATGGACTGGCATTGAGTCTTGAGGGCTTTTCCGCACTCATCCTCCTTTGTTCTGACGGTGGGGGGGCATCCCCAAACCCAACAAGAGAAGCACACGCAAAAATAAGCAACATCATCCGGGCTTGTCTCAAAATCCACAGCGGCCCTTTTCTCCCAAGCAGGAGGACATTGTTTTTGCAATGTCTCGAATTCTTTTGCAGCCTTCAGAGCAAACTCTTAAGGCCTTGGCCTCTGCGAAACACCAATCAAGCGCATCGTTCCAAAGCGTTCGTTTGCAGCCTTCAGAGCAAACTCTTAAGGCCTTGGCCTCTGCGAAACATCAATCAAGCGCATCGTTCCAAAGCGCATGGAGCAAAGCGGACCGTCAGGACGCTGGACTTGCTGCTGCTTTGGAACGTGATTGATTTGAGGCCGTCCACCTTCAAGGCCCTCCTGAGAAATCAGAAGGAGGTGGATACCATGGTGTTGGAGGACTGCACCTTGCCGCGAAATCTGTGGGATTTCTTTCGCCCTTAATCACAAACGCCTCCAAAACGGCTACCTGGACTCAATGTCCAAAATCAAACTTTGGTTTGTGTTCGGCTTTTGTTGGGTGAAAGTAGCTGGCACCAGCATTTTGGCTTGGTCATCCCCCTAGCTGTGTCATCTTAGTTGGAGCTGTGTCATCTACTTTCACCCATGCAACTGCAGCCGCCTTGATGAAACAACAAGCCATCCATCCGCAGCTTCCTTTTGTGGACCAGGGCGAAGGATTGAGGCCAGGCAGGCCCACTCAGGGAAACCCTCGAGGGAAGCGCCTAGGCTCGATCAAGCTGCCTGTTCTAACTTCCTTTAGAACATAGGTGTCCTTTTGATCGGTTAGTTTGGTGAAAAAATAGAAGGCAGTGGTTTAGATGGGTTTGATTCCATTTACTAGGGCCATCTATTTTTTCAAAAGGACACTTATGCTTTCGAATTTCCTTTGGCCGGGTTCTTGGATTCAGAGCCTCTGTTGAATACCCAGGCGACTGACTCAATGCATACTTGACAAGTCCCTTGCAAAAGGCCTTGCCAAAGAGCCTTTTGCAGAAACCTGAGGTATTTTGGGTTGGAAGGGGGTTTGTTGAAAAGTCAGCTAGGAGGGCAGAGAGCCCTCGATCTCCCTTTGATTTCCCTTTTACAGAACCCACAAGCAAACATGTATTTAACTCCCCCTGCAAAGAACCGAAAAGCCAAATGTAGTGAGATTAGGCATGGCTTCTTCTAGCTTCCCCATTCTTTTCAGGCGTGCTTGTCAATGCCTTCCTTTGCAGTCTAAGACTCTCAGAATGTTGAATCAATAATGCAAACAACTGATTTTAGAATCAGTTTTATTTCACTTAATGTGCATAGAACAAATACTACAAATATCGTCATCACTTTCTCCCACTTCAAACGTCTGATGAGCGAGTTGGTCAATTGTAAAAATAACTTAAATCTTGTAATAATGTGGCTTGCACTTCTTGCGTTTCAAACATACGCCGTGGTCCATATTGGCAGATTAATACACTGGTTTTGTATCTCCTTGGATCTCCGATGTCCTGGCCAGCTGCAAAGATTGGAGTGGTTTTATCTGTTGCTAAAAAGTAGTACTTTCTTTTGTAAACCGTCATCTACTCAAATCAACAAGATGTTAATCATTCTTAAGTCATACTGAGAATTATTCTCAAGT
The DNA here is from genome assembly GCA_963377175.1 of Effrenium voratum. Classification (NCBI taxonomy): domain Eukaryota; class Dinophyceae; order Suessiales; family Symbiodiniaceae; genus Effrenium; species Effrenium voratum. The sequence goes on from CAUJNA010002557.1 coordinate 204,155, forward strand.
CATACTGAGAATTATTCTTGAGTCAGTCTGTTAATCATTCTGACAATCGTTCTTGAGTCATTCTGTTAGTCGATATTTGTATAGTTATTTTCTTGATTTTTAAAGACTGAGTTGAAGTTAAAGGAGCTTTAACAAGTTTTTCAATTAGACATAACAATCTAGTTTCAGACTTAAAACACAGCTATTATACAAATATTCTATTAAAGTTACTGTACTTGTTTTGGAGGCGTTGGATGTCATGGATACTTTTAGGGCTCTGACTCTGGACGACTTCGTGAGGCTACCACCACCACGACAGCTACTTCCACCTGGTGCCTAGTGCCTGGGGACTGGACAGCCGCGACAAGGCCGGGGGTTTGCGGAGAGCGCGGGTGCGTGGGGGGAGTTTGAAGGGAAAGAAGGCAAAGAGCATCAAGCCATGTGGGGTGTGTCTGTTAGGTTGGACCCTCCAAACAATGGTTTCAGTTTTTCCCTGAATCTTCTGAATTGCATTGCAGCCGCAAAAGGAGACCAACGTTTTTTGGGGTGCTTCGGTTGAACTTCCATTTTCAGAGATTTGGGGGAGAGCTTCAGTTGGAACTCAAAAAGGGTGTTTCGCAAGAGTATGTGACACGCTCTAACTACACAGAGCTCGCCGGATTAAGGGGCTTAATAGCTGAGAGGTACTAACCTCCCCCCCTTTTCCGGTGAGCTGCGCGAGTTCCTTGGCTCACTACAGACATGGCTGATAGATAGTAACCCCTCGTTTGTCACAACTTACCGTTTTGAAAGGATCCAAACAAAAGGATATGTGTCAAACTAGCGGTGCCCACGAAAATGATGTGCAGTTTTCTTTTGCCCCCCCCCCCCGGGTCAGACAGGGTCGACCAAGGCTTTTGTCCGTGCTGGACATTAGCCCGGCGCCGGCGTGGTTCGAAAGAGCCCAACACCTGGAAACAATCAACTTCCATTTGCTGAAAGGAGTATTTTGTTATTTTACCCTGTTGGTCTTAAAGGGAATCTATCACTACTGGCAATAGTTTTTGATATTTTTTCCAGGGGTCTTAACCAAATGGAAGTCAAACACCCCCCCCCCACATTGTGGCAGATCGTTTTGTGGGGGGCACGTGCCCCATTTCCTTATCTCGGGCAAGTCGCCCACACCAAAAAGTTTCGGGGTTGATGGGGCGAAAGCACGAGAGCCGCCTTCAGGGTACTACCAGAATCCACTTGAAATCCCTCGCGAAGCTAGCTAGACTAACCTGTGACTTGGTCGGGTCAATCTTTGGATCTTTAGACTTGTTGACTCTCTTGTTTCCTTTTTTTCCATAAAAAAACACAAAACAACAACAACAACTTCTTGGAACTGATGTTGCCCTGCCGCACGGCGAGTGCCGCTTTTTGACCCCCGCCGAATATGGGCCTTCGATTCGTGGAGCTGGTTCCTCCCACAAAGGTGGACGCCTTTAGCGCCGCGAGCTTCTTCCCCGCGGGCCTCCGCGGAGGCAAGGCGGTGGTGGCGGCGGTGAACGTGTGCCGGGAGCCCAACGCGCTCATCGAGGCGCCGTAGCGCGGGGGGTTTCGGCGGAGGTTCCGCGGAGTTCCGCGGGCGGTTTCGCGGTTGGCGCCGGGTGGCCGAACTGCCGCGCGGGAGGACTTTTTTTTCTCTGGGGCCGCCTTCCATTTTTTTATATTTTTTAAAGACCGGGTGGCCGAACTGCTGCGCGGGAGGTTTTTTTTTTTTTTTTTTTTTTTTTTCCGGGGCCGCAAGGAGCTGGTTTTCGGGCTTCGAACGATGGTTGAAAAGAATGGTCGGTGGCAACCCCTAGGAGAAATGGTCGGTGTCAACCCTTTGCCCCTTGCACGAAGTTAAAGGGGTCCCCTAGAAGAGCGAAGAACGAGAAGCAGCAAGCTCGAGCAGGGGTAAAGAGAACCATGTTGCCGATGCTGAAGGTTTTGGGAAAAGGATTGGGGTGATTTGCCCAAAGAGGTCAAGAGGGGTTCCCAGTCAGGACTTTCCCCCTTTGCCTGCAAGAGGCGAGCAACCTCTCCTTCTTTTCGGGGAAAAAATCGCGGCTTTCTTCGCCATAAATCCCTTCAAGGTCCCTGAAAGGATGCATTTGGACCAAGGATTCCCCAAAGCAGGCTTCCGTCTGAGGGCTTTTGTATTACCCTTGGATTATGACCCAGAATGGTTCAAAACAACACGGATGGTTTCCGGGTGTATCCCTGGAGCGTTTCTCAAAATGGTGGCCGCTTTTAGGTGGCATTTGAAGGCAAGCCAGAGGAACCCACTCCTTTTAGGCGAGCAATTCTGGGCTATGATCATGGGAAACCAAGGCGGTTTCTCTTTTCGGGAGGTCCCTATGTTGAGACCCCCCTCCTCTTCGGCCTTCCGCCTCTTCCGCTTCTTCCGCTTCTTCCGCTTCGGAGGCCATGGCCGGGGCAGTGGCCGAGCTCGGCGTGCAACATGTCCATCTGATCAACGAGCACGACAACGACGTGCTGCAGCGGCTGGCGGGGCCCCAGGCGCGGGTGTCCGGCCATGGGGCGAAGCAGCCCAAACCACCGGGTTCATGTGTGTGGCTTGAGGGGAGGTTGGGCACCTAGTAATGGTCAACTGAGCTTATGGATCTTGGGTTTTGATTGGCAGGCCGGGCAGTTTGAATTGGTGGTTTGGGGATTTGAACCCTGGTCCTTGTAGAGGCCTTTTTGCTTGGGCTTTGGGGACGAAAGGTGTGGTTTAGGCTTTTATAGTACTTGTATTGGTCACCACCACTTCCCTTTAGTTCCAGGCCATCCCTTGTTCGCCTTGCAAGCATGGGCCTCACTGGAAAATCCTAGCGGAGGCTCCCCCAAAGAATAAGCAACAGCCCCAGCCCCAGAGGCTGGACAGGGCTCATGGCAAGGGCACGGCTGCCGCTTCCAATCCATTTTGGGCATCCGATCTGGTGTCAAGTCGCGCTCGCTTTCGTTGCCTTATCTTAAAAACACAACTTTTCAACTTTTTGGGGGTAGCGTGGGCAATATGTCTGTAAAAGATTAACTTCCCCAATCCTTGAAGTTTTAAGGGGTAAGTTGCCTGGGCGCTGGCAGGTGCAGTCGTTCCACATACGCTGCACTGTGAACCTGGCGACTCGGTGCAGTGGGCTCGGGCGGGCTTTATGGCCAGCGACTCCCCCGATCCGGGGGCAAACCGGTGAAAACCCGGCATACAGGATCTCTTTTTTCATTGGATGCAGTGCAATGGATGAACTTGGCTTATATTTTTTGGCGACTGAACCACAAGCCCTGAAGACCTTGGCCGTAAGTCAGGGTCTTGGGGAATAGGAAAAAAAGGATGTAACGTCCCCATTCCACGCCCGGAGATGCTTCGACATGCCTCGACCCAGGAAACGACACGCGGGGGGAACATATGGAAGGGCACGGAACAGGCCTCTTGGGCCTGTTCACCGGCCAGCTTGCGAGCCGTCAGATGCGGCAGCCCGTGCCTGGCTTGTCCGTACACGTTTACACTGAAAAAGCTTTCATAGAGCGTTGGCGCCTGATTTGTTGAACCCAAGCTCGCAAGTTGGTAGCTGATTAGCAGTTGCAAACGCTGGGAGTGAGTGCCCGGTGTGCAGATGAAGGTTCAAATGCTGGGTGCATCCCGCCCCTCAAATAGTGAATTGGCGGGGATGTGGTGGCCCTGGAATGCGTTACGGTTCCATTTCCCTTTCATGGGAAGACTGGATAAATGCACTTGGGGACTCCCCACCCCCCTCCCCCTAAAGATAGGGGGGACAGAACCGATGTTGACCCCGGAAAAAACGGGCAATCCCTGGCTGTGTTCATTCTAGTCGCAGTCCTTTGCTTTTGTGGGTGACTCCCCGCTTTTTATACCGGTTTGCCAATCTGCGGTCATCATTCGTGCTGAAGTTTCCAAACAGGACGCCAAAGGGGATGGAGCATTCCTAAATTTCCAAGAGCCCCTAGGAAAGGCGTCCCAATGTTGGAGCCCATTGAGAGAGAGAGAAAGAGAGGGAAAGAAAGACGGAAAGAGAGAGCGAGAGAGAGAGAACCCCCAAGCCAAATGATGCCCAATTGGCCAGGAAACAAGACACCCACATAAACCCTGAAAAGGATTCTCGAACGCCCATCTGAACCGCCCAAGAAGAACTCATGGCTTTCAGGGGAGGGTACCAACTTTTTGCAGCAGTCTATTTTAGTAGGGGACCCCTCCCGGTAAAAGAGCACTACTGGGGGACCTATCCTCTAAAAATGTACCAACGAATTCGTCCTACGAAAGGCCTCCGACTCTTACTCCGCGGGCTTCCTGTGCCCCTTCCTGCGGGCCTGCCCGAATCTGCGCAGGCCGGGGGGGAAGGGGGGGGGGAGCGGGGGGGCGGGGCCGCCAGGTGCCTGAACCCTACCTACGGTATAGACACAAAAGGAGACACAAGTTGAGTATGGAGTAAATATAGGGGAAGGCAAGTTTTTGCTTAAAGCCCAGGCTTGACCTGCCATATTTTTCGGGGTGGAGTGTTTGGGAATGTGCGGTTTGTCTGTGGACCTCTCTGGGCTCCTTTTGGGACCTGGCCGCAGAAAAAGCCACCTGTTGTTACCGCGTGTTTCGTTTCATGTGTATATGCATTTATATATATATATATATATTCAATTCGTGCGTTTTCAGTGTCTTCTCTAAAAAAATACGAGGTGCCCATGGCGGTGTTTTTGTTTTTGCCCCGGGTGCGCGCGCGAGGTTCCGGCTCTTTCCGAACGCCGCGCACTTCGCGGGCCGCGGCCTGGACTTGGAGCCCTTGCTGCAGGCGCTCGCCCGGCCCGTGTCGGGAAACCCACCTTTCAATGGAGCGCGTTCTGTTAAGCAGCATGGCCTCCCCGGTTGCGGGCAAAAAAGAACCATGTTGCCAAGGAGAATGTGCTTGCCGAAAAAATCCACCAAGGCATTTGGGGTGGGGGGGTTGGGTGGGTGGGGCGGATGTCATGTTGCCTTGTCCAAGCCCGATGAATGGCAAAGTGAAGGGTCTCCTCCAAAGCACGACCTGCGAGTGAAGCATCAAACTCCACTCCGAAACCGCCCTTGGGGCTAAACCACACCTCCCCATTTTCCATTCCTGGTGGCCAGCCATCCCATTAATTAGGTTTTTAGCTCTGCGTTTTTTTTCTCCTCCCATATTTCCACCCCCGCAAAGTGATTCAGCCATGTTTTTCGGTGGATCTGAAAACGGGCAGCCCGGAACGCCGGGGGGTTCGAAGCCGAAGCGTCTCCCAGCCCTCTTCGCAGGAGCTGTCGAGCTCCTGCGTGGCTTTGGAGTCCCTGGAGGCGAGGGTGCGGGGACGAGCTGTGGACCTTGGGTCTGGGAGTTGATTCCTTTTCCATTCTTTTTAACCATCTTTTTTTTTCAAGAACCGATCGCAGGTGTTTTTTTTCCCCAGGGTTTTTGGTGGTTTCTAGAAAGAAGGGTGCCTGGAAAGAATGGGGAAGCCACCCTTAGAATGGTTGTTGTTGGGAAACATATTTTACCCTCCCACCAACCAACGTGGAAGTGCAAAAATGCCCTTTCCAAGAGGAAAGTTGTTTCTTTCTACAGGGGTCTGTGCACTTCCATGTTGGCTGATGGGAGGGTACATGTTTGCTTATTGTGGTTTAGTGGGAATTCCCAACTTGACTGCAAGAAACAAAAATCTTGCTCCCCTTCCAACGTCAACCAAGCTTGGCCCCTGGGCTCTGAGTGCTACATCGCCGCCATCTTTCTTTCTTTTTTTTAAATATCTCAGGAAACAAACCAACAAGGGATGGAACCAGTTGACACGCAGCTTCTTCCCAGTTCCAAAGGGAGTTGCAGGCACTGAGGGCGGATGGAGCTTGCTTTTGCTTGAAATTGTCGGGCTTTCTTTTTGACATAGGTTGCAGATGAGGATGTGGGAGCCCGCCCCCCCATTTGAACAGCCCATTGTTTTCTCTTTTTTTGTTGTTGTGTGGTCTTGACCTGCTGGTTTGCCAAGCTGACTCAACTTTTCCTAGGTTTCTTCATGACGCGCCCAACATTTCGAGTCTTTGTTTCGCACTCCTGCTGTGGCTCAATTTGTAGTGTTCCCTGTACGTTCTCATCTGGTGGTGCGAACGGATTTCGTCCATACGCAGTATCTGGGTATGTGTCAAAATTGGTTTCCTTTTGCTTTTCTTTTCCACCGGCCCAAGGCTACCCCGAGCCCAGTCAGGCCCCAGGCCCTCTGGTAAAATCAGTCAAGCGTCCGGCTCGTTTTTTCCTTTTCTTGTTCTTTTTTTTCTTTTCTGGCACTCGTTTTGTTGGTTTTGGTTTTTTTCTTCTCATTTTTTTCTCTCTCAGGTGTTTCCATAATACGCTTCGATTTAGAAAAACCGCCGCTTCCTTCTTTTCCTTGGGACCCTGCGAGTTGGCTTGGTGTTATTTGGCCCCGCGGCGCCCAAATCTCGCGAAGAGAGTTGGCGGGAAGTTTGCCGGGCCTTTGGGTCGAGCTTCTCATTCGATCCTTGGGACTTTCTCGTCTTTGCGTCTTGGCCATTCGCCGTTCGAGCGTTCTCAGCGGGCTGGTTCCTTTTTTTTGGCCCGGCCAGGTGCCGAGCGATCCGGCCGATAAATGGCGCGAGAAGGAGACCTACCATCCGGTGATCGAGCGCTTTTGCCCAGATCATGATCTTGATTGGGTCGGTCTGTGTCAAAACAGGTTTTTGTTCTTTTTGTCACAAGTTGTCCCAACCGACCTTCCACTTGCTCGCTCTTTGGGCTCCAGGGCTTTCTCCTTCGTGTAGGCAAAGAGAATCAGGGAGTGGCAGCTAGTGCACGCAATCCCAGCTCACACTGACTTGATATTCCCGGGCAGCCCCTGAGTTTGTTTTTGAAGCTTTGTGAGGCTTTGAGGACATCCGAACAGCCCAGCTGAGGGATACACTTCGCATGGTTTCTCTTGATGGGTAACAGGGGCATGATGTACAACTGGAGAATCCTGACCAGCATCAATCCCAGAGGCACGTGTCTGAAAGAAAACAACCGCCGGGCTGTAAAGCGTGCTCACCGATGCAGCCGATGCAGTTGTTTCATTTGGGGATCCTTATTGATCACAAGCCCCCCTCCATGAGCTAGATATTGCTTGAGTGAAAGGCTTTTTTTCCTCTTTACCCAGGGAGTGTCGCCAAAGAGTTGGGATTTGCCAGATTCCCCTTCAAAACCACAAAGCAAGTACCTTCCAAAAGCACGAGCCGCCCCAGACACCAGTGCAGGTGCAAACCCCTCTGTCTCCCTTGGAACTGTGCCTGTGGGTATCATCTGGGTCCCCGGCATTGCTGAAATGCTTTGGCGAAGCGTGAAAAGCAACTGATCAAGCTTCCAGCTTTCATCTGGGAGCATTTCTTTTGGGATGAAACGTCAAAGCTTCCAAAGGCTCGCGCCAAACTTCCATTTGCTTTTTTTTTGGGTTTTTTGTTGTCCGAATGCGTAGCAGAAGGGTTCCCGTTATAGAAGGGGGTCTGGGGGTCAGCATGTGTTCGCCAGATGCGTCGCTGCGTTCGCAAGCGTCCGCAAGCTTCCGCAAGCGTTCGCAAGCGTCCGCAAGCGTTCGCAAGCGTTCGCGAGCGTCCGCGAGTGGAACGTAAGGCCGTGCCGTTGGGGAAAGCGTTTTGCACGTCGTTTGGATGACTTGAAGCGTGTCTTTTTTTTGCCCCTGTGCGCGAATCGTAGCCCTCAGCATGTCAGACGTCGTTTCGCTGCGCAGGCGCAGTGTTTTGGAAGGCTGCGTGTTCTCGTTGCCGTGCCAGTGGGATTTGCGATCCAGGGGTGGTTGTTTTGAGGTGTCCTGCTTTTCGTTGGCCCTGTAGTACAATCGGCTCGTTTTGACGACTGCAGATTTGCAAGAAATCGTTCGGAATCATTCTGGCGCTAAATGAGCGCTTTGCGTGTCGCTGTAACGTGATTTTTCGCTACAGGCGCAGCACTTTAGAGCTTTTTGTGCAGATTTCCTGGCAGGCGCAGCACTTTGGAGCTTTTCGTGCAGATTTCGTGGCAGGCGCAGTACTTTTCGAGTTTGCGTGCCGATGTCGTGGCAGGCGCAGCGCTTTGGGTGGGTCGCATCGCTCTCGCTGTGGCGCGCTGCGCATTTTGAGCATGCGAAGCGAACCCTCTGCGCACTCTGGGTGGGTCAAATCGCTCTCGCTGTGGCGCGGTGCACATTTTGCAAACGCGAAGTGAACCCTCTGCGCGCTTTGGGTGGGTCGAATCGCTCTCGCTGTGGTGCGGTGCGCATTTTGAGCATGCGCAGTGAACCCTCTGCGCACTCTGGGTGGGTCAAATCGCTCTCGCTGTGGCGCGGTGCACATTTTGCAAACGCGAAGTGAACCCTCTGCGCGCTTTGGGTGGGTCGAATCGCTCTCGCTGTGGTGAGGTGCGCATTTTGAGCATGCGCAGTGAACCCTCTGCGCACTTTGGGTAGGTCGAATCGCTCTCGCTGTGGCGCGGTGCGCATTCTGAGCATGCGCAGTGAACCCTCTGCGCACTTTGGGTGGGTCGAATCGCTCTCGCTGCGGCGCGGTGCGCATTTGGAGACAGAAGTGTCGTTCACAAGTGTCGATCAGGAGTGTTCATTAGAAATGTCGTTCAGAAGTGTCGATTAGAAGTGTCGTTCAGAAGTGTCGATCAGAAGTGTCGTTCAGAAGTGTCGATTAGAAGTCTCGATCAGAAGTGTCCATCACAAGTGTCGTTCAGAAGTGTCGATCAGAAGTCTCGATCAGAAGTGTCCATCAGAAGTGTTGCTCAGAAGTGTCGATCAGATGTGTTGCTCAGAAGTGTCGATCAAATGTGTTGCTCAGAAGTGTCGATTATAGAAGTATGGAGAGAGAGAGAGAGAGACGATCAGAAGTGTCAATCTGACGTGTTGTTCAGAAGTGTCGATCAGAAGTGTCGATCGCAAGTTTCGATCAGAAGTGTCGTTCAGTAGTGTTCATTAAGACAAGAGACGTGGCAAGAGACGTGACAAGCTGCATTTCTCAGAAGTGTCGCTCAGAAGTGTCGATCAGAAGTGTCTCAGAAGTGTCGGTCAGCAGTGTTGCTCAGAAGTGTTGCTCAGAAGTGTCGCGTCGCTCAGAAGTGTTAATCTGAAGTGCCGATCAGCAGCATCGATCAGAAGTGTTGTTGAGAAGTCTTGCTCAGAATTGTGGCTTCAAGATGGGCGCTTGACGCTTAGATGTGTCAATCAGAGGTGTCGCTTAGGAGCGTAATTCGAAATTTCGCTTGTAAGTGTGTTCAGAAGTGTCGCGGTTGCCCAAGCTCTTGCTCAGAAGCGTCTCTCAAAAGTGTCAGTGACAAAAGTCGCTTACGAGTGTTGCGAATATTTAGAGGTGTCGGTTGAACGGTTGGTCAGAAGCACAAAACGTCGCTCAAAACATGTCTCCAGCTGGACAACATTGCTCGAGTTGACGAAATGCGCATTCCCAAGGCCATCTTTTGCATTCGGGTTCGTGGCTTCTATCAGGTGTTTTTTCAAAATAAATACGCAAATAAATAAATATATCTATATACATATCCCCTGTTGCTTTTAAAGGGAATCTATCACTACTGGACATATATTGTTGTTTTCCAGGGTCTTAACCAAATGGAAGTAGATTGGATCCAAGATCGCCGAAGGTATGATGCGGGCGAGTCCAGCACCGCGAGGGCGCAGAAAGTGTCGCTGGCCGTGCTCCAGGTGGGGGGCGGGCCCCAGGGTTTTGGGGGGGGGGGGGGGGGGCGAGGGAGCGGCCGGTGGTTTTGTTTGTTTTTTGTTTTTTTTGGGGGGGGAGGGAGCGGCCGAGGCGGCTTGGGTAGCTGGCTGTTTGGGCTGCTCTCTCTACAGGGTTTTGAGGGTTTAGGTTTGGATTTTGTGGGGTCCAGGTTTAGGCTCTTAAGGGTGTAGGTTTAGGATTTCTAGGGTGGTAGGTTTAGGGGTTTTCGGATTCAGATGCTTCTAGGGTTTAGGCTTGGGCTTGTTGGGGTTTAGGTTTTGCGCGTCCTGCAGCTATAAGCAGAGTGCCGCGACGCCTGGAGTCGTCGAAGCAGGGCCAAAAAGGTTTAGGTTTAGGATTATTGTGGGGTTTAGGTTTAGGGTTTCCAAGGCTCGGCTTGTGTTTTTTGGGTTCAGGGCTTAGGGCTTAGGGTGGAGCACAACAACTCAGCTCGGCAAGCGCCACTTCCGCGGATTCACAGTCTGCAAGTTGGGGAGCCGGGATGCGTGAGCTTTGCCCTTGCAAGCCACAAGTTGCTGGCCCACGGCAATTTGCAGCCCGAAGGGCCTTGGGGCAGATATGCAACCTACTCACTAAGCAGGTTAGAACCAAGGATGTAACCGGGGTTAGTTGGCTTACAACAATGGGTTGTAACCTACATGGTAAGTAGGTTGAAACATCCAAGTGGGACAGATCCTCTTGACGGTGCCATTCCAAAAATAAAATTGTGCGCATACCTAAATTCTTGCGCTGGTCTTCAAAGACATTGCTAAGATTCGCCTCGAATCTTCTTGCGAACACGCCTCGAATCTTCACTTTCCACAATGTGTCAACTGGTAAAGCGTCTGTTTAGGAATGGGTGAGGCTTCTTGGACAAGGTCCATCCTGTCAAGCCTGAAACATGGCACTTTTAAAGGTCCTTCCATTGGTCGAACGCTGCACAAAACGCAGAAACCCCGACTTTGAGACGGCATTCCCAGGTCGGGAAAACGCGTCTAGGTACCCCAGTAGTGTTTTTGGGGAGGGTTCCCCTACTAAAATAGACTACAGGAAAAAGTTGGTACTCTTATTCTAACCTCTCCACTGGAGGACCAAGACGTGGGATTTCGCCAAAGCCAGAGGTGGCTTGCGATCGGCCGATTCGATCGCAAGGAGTTGCTGGAGAAGTGCCCTCAGCTTACGCAGCTGCAGCCCGGGGCCCTACTTCGGGCTCAGCTGCTTTGGTTTTGGTCCTTCCACCCCGGGAAAGCACCGGCCCACTTCGCCACGTTCTTTAGTCTTTTGGTTGGTTTTTTGGGTCGGGGAGTTCGACTTCCCGTGGGGCATGTTGGCTTTCAACCTTTTTGTGGAGGCTCCCTTTAAATTGTGTTGCCAAAGAAGTATGTGCCACGTGTCTGGGATTGAGGTCACTCAAAGAGCTAGCGAAGCTAGTGAGCTGATAGGCGAACACGGTCAGTTGGTTCGCTGGGCAGCTACCGCCAGTTGCAAGCTGACAAAGACCAGTGCGCTTTTCTCGCCGTTGGCTCCTCGAAAGTCTGGGGCCGCCGAAGCCGTGGTTTCCGACATGATTTGGTTGATTGGACTCCTTTGCCCTTGCTTTGTGCCTAAAAGGGTTTCCACCAAGCAGCCACCCGCAGATGACTTTCATGCCGCAACCAACATCTGACCCTTGTGTACGGGCTGAATCTTGTTGGTGGTGCAGGAGGGAGGGGGGGGGGAAGGGGGTAGTTGCATTTTTGTTTGGCCGAATGTAACTCCTTGATTGGTTATTGGGGTGTGAAGCGAATGAGAGAATGACTCTACGTCTATTTGGTTGGATCTTGAGACACTGATTTTTTTCGGGAAATCAAGGGGTTTCCCATTAAAAACCCACACAAGTTTTTTTGTTAAAAACAAACAAACATATATAAAACAAATAATAGTAATAATAATAATAACCCCCCCCCCAAAAAAAAAAAAAAACAATTGCAGAGGGTTCCACAGCTACCAAGATGAGGACTTCACTTTGGGGTTGGGTCCCTCTGGCCCCACCCTGTGCACATCGTGCCATCCCCTCGGTGCTGGTTAGTCTGCCACCAGCAGTTCTCTTGGGGAAGAGACGAAGAAGCGTTGGTGTGTGGCAGGGTAAGAACTAGGTCCCCCAGTATTGCCCTTCTTACTGCTTCTTTTTTTTGGGATTCCCGTACTAAATCGTCCGCAGAAAAAAGGGTACCCTTGTTCTGACCTCTCAAATCTGGAGGACCTGGATCTTTGAATCGGCCTCCGCCCAGGCTGCAGGCTCAGGTGGGTTGGATTGGTGATTTGAAGCCCTTGGAAAAATCTGTAGACTAAAGGCAGCCACCAACCCAAAGGCAGCCTCATGGAACCGCTTGCCAAAAGCAATCGTCCCTCGGGCGAATCCTGCAGCTGACTGCCAGAAAATTTCCATTTGCTGAAACGAATATAATTTTTCTTATTTTCCCCTGGTTGGTTTTAAAGGGAATCGTTGTCACTACTGGACATAGTTTCTCATTCTTTCCAGGGGTCGAAAAACCAAATGGAAGTCAAAGACGCCTCGGCTCCCAGGCTACCGCCGCCCAAAGGGCAGAGCTGCTTTGGCTTCTGGCGCCACTGCTGCGATGGGCCGAAGGTGCTGAAGGACATGGCGCAACGACGTCTGGACTTCTGCACGCCCACGTTGCTGCCGCAGGAGCTGCGTTGGACTTGGAGGTAGGTCAACTGGGCCCAACTGGAAGCTGGAGGGTGGGTGCCGTTTTCCTGTTGGGGATCATTTTGGAACAAGTAGGGGTATATGGGGTGTGGTTTCCGTTGGTTCAAGTCGCCAGGCATGCCTGTGGAACTCTCCCCTCCTCAAGGATTTGTTTGCGGGAACCAATTGTTGGGTGTCCTTGGAGGGTGGGGCGGTGGGTTTCCCCAAATTGGGGCCCTTGGTTGTTGCAAACGGGCTTGCAATGGGGTGACTGGGGTTGCTAGTTGGCTAGAGCCCCCAATAGCTTTTTGTCACGAAAAGCTCAGAATCTTCCAACGCGAAAAGTAGGATTTCGCCCCCGAAAATCGCCCTAATGGGGGCCTTGAAAGGGGGCACTCCTGGGGCACTCAGGCAAAACGATTGCCCTAAGCGCTGCGTGGCAACATGGGCCATGTGGGTTTTCCAAAAGGCGAAAGTCCCAATGGGTGGTTTCCGATGGGTCTCCGCGAAGAAACCCGCAAGAAGCTCAGCGTATTTTCTTCTCTTCATGGACACTCGGCAGGTGAACATTTTATCACTGGAGGCTGTGTACCAAACCGGCCGGCTGTTGTTGTTTGGTTGTTGGGCATTCGACACATTGGCCTTTGCCCATCAGCGGCCTCCCTTGGGAGATGAAAGCCTGAATGTTGGTCTCAAAATGGGAAGCCACACAAGGCCCGTCTTTTGTTTTGGTTCCCCCGGAAAAAAAAGGCAAACTCGAAGAGGGTAGGTACCAACTCAAAGCAAACCTGCACTCAACGATTCCTGAGTGAAACCCTGGGATTTCCCAGAGGTTCATTCAGGGGTTTGATTTTGGGCTCCGCGGAATGGCCCTTCGAAGAGAAGAAAACCGAAGAGAAGAAGCGTTATCCGTCTCCGAGTTTCTGGACCTTACCGTTTGGAAGACCATCCCGGCAGAGGAAACGTTTGGGAATTGATAGTGGGACCCCCATTTTGCTTGCCATCTTTTTTCTTCTGAGAATAAAGCAATCAAGAAAGAAACAGATCCCATGCGAGAAACGGTTTGGGCCAGATCATGACAGGAGCTGGAGGGGGTGCTGCAGGCAGGTCCTTTCCGCAGAATTTCGCTTCCGCCTTCCCGCCCTTCTGCCATTGTCGGAGGGCACAGTGGCGACTCAAAGAGTCTTGCTTCTTGATCGAACCTTGGATATCGAGCAGCAAGACTCTTTGAGCTATATTTTGCCGCCAGTGATTTTGTTAATCTTATAACCTCGTGTTTCAACATATTTTTACCTGTCCCAGTCTTAGTTATAATGGTTGCCGGACATATTAATCCTGGTGTGAATGACGACACCACCGGGTCCCCAGCTAAAAGTCAGAGCCGAATGGCTCCTTTCGGTTGCCCTTAGCGCACCATCCCTATCTCTCGCCTATGAAAGACTAATGAAGGCGAGATGATGGTAGGAGAAAAGAAAGAGGTGGGAAATGGGGAAAGAGATGATGAATGTTCCGCTCGTGGCCTAACCCTGACTCGCTATTGCCTGCCACTCTTGTACCAACCCTTCGCTCCCATCGCTCGCGCTGGATCTTGGAGAGAGTGGAATAGCATGGAATGGCGAATGAGACTGAAGGAAGCTGAGGTAGAAAGAGATCCAAAAAGAATTGCAAAACTCACAAGGTGAAGATATCTGAAACAAATTGGAGATATGGACGTGTCACCTGTTTGTCAACTCTCTGAGACCCTTTCACTCTAACTCTCTCATATCCATCCTCTGTTTCTCCCGTCAATGGCATGTGATAAAAGACGGGAAAGAGAAACAGGATGGTAAGGGTTGGGAAAGGAATATCTCTTCATCATGTGTTTCATCTCTTGGTTTTTAATTGGCTATTCCTTTCTCCATTCCTCACCGTTTCCAAGATCTTTGAGTGAGGAATGAAGAGGAAGGGTCTACCGAAGGCATGAGGTGAGAGTGTGAGAGAAGAAGCCGGCCGCCATTCCTTTCTTTCCTGTTCTTTATGAGCGACCGAGAGTAGCGAGGAAGCGGGCGGAGCGGAGAGAGCTAACGAGGCGACTTCGAACGAATGGAGATGAGGTCTTTTGACGTGGCCCACTCACCTCTTTTCCCACGCCTTTTCCCACGTCGTGGGATGAGGTTAGGTGAGTGAGAGACGTCCCGTGTACCTGGAACTTCCGAAGGATCCGAAAAAACAGCGAAAGAAGCGAGGGGATTGAGTCGATTCCTCTCATTCCTTTACCATTCCTCTCATCCCTCACTATCTTCCCAATTAATATCTCTACAGGTGGGAGTGGGATGAAGGATGTCATGCCTCTATTTACGCCCATCTGTCTGTCTTGATGGGTGAGAGGCTATCTTTTCCTTGCCGCCTTCCTAGAGACGGCACGGGACTCCGGGCCGACACTTTGTTTTTTGTCCGGAGACCAACCCGGTGCCCCAATGGCAAAAAGTGAGACCAAACCGAGGGCAGCTGAGGAAACACAAAGCGAACATAGGAAACCATGAAAAACTCATGGGAACTTTCTTGGGTGCTTGCCCAAAGGCTATGGGGGAAAAATCGCGCGGTTTCCCTTTGCCAGGAAACTCGGGACTCGAAGGGTGGGCCGAATCGAGTTTGCCCATCCTGCACCGTGTCCTCAAGAAAAATTCCCCAGCTTCACAAGGGTTCCTACCAAAAAAAAGCCAGATTGACAAAAGAAAGGGGATCCTCCAAATCAGCTGGCACCTTTTTGCCATTGGAAGGCAAGCGGTCAGCTTGGGACGGGTTGTCGGGGCGCCGGAGCGGCTCGCGGCTCGCGGGTTCGGTTTTTTTTTTGGGGCTCCAATCCCAAGCAGCCGTCCGGTGGGTCAGGTTGGGGGGTTGGATGGTTTCGGGTGTTTGAACCCATTCTGGTAGAAGGCTAATGAATGAGGAGTTAGCCCACGTCCGGACCACCAAACCCAGGGGAAGCTGAGTTTTGGTTCTGGCCCTGAAAGGGTAACCTTTGGCTCCCTGGTTGAAGATGTTCCGTGCAGAAGATTAAAGAAGCACATGACCCGTGACGTGCATTTTGGCAGGGCCTATATAATCGCAACCATGTGTTGCTCTCATTGCAGTAGTGTTGGTGTCTCATGGTTATTGCTTTTGCAGTGCCAAAACGCATGGAGCAGCGAAGCGCTGCTTGAAGCAAGCCTAAGCCCTACGAAGGGCACACTCACAAGAGCACGCGCCTGGCTATGCCATGCACTCCCAGTGTTCCTTTGCTTTCCCTTTGAATCACACCCAAACCTTGCTGGTGCTCAGCAGGGAATCAAGGAATGAATTTGGGGATCCCTTTAAAGGAAACCACACAGGATGGGTTCATATAAGACACTCATTCCCTGCTGAGCAGCAAGAAACACATTGGTTTGCCCAAGCGACGCGCAGAGACACGCCACCCACTCTTCATTCGGGCCTCCGGAAGCCTTCAGGTGGTCGCTGACATCGCGCCAGAGCGGCTTTGCGTGAACCACCAGGCGATTGACCGCAGCGGAACTCCTGGCGTGCCCAACAGCTGGGATCGATCTTGACACGGGAGGGTCCCCAAAAATGGGTTGCTGTTGGTTTGTCTTTGGATGCCTACCACACAGGGCTCCGCCGCCATTCGGAGAAACCCAGGCTTGGGTTTTGCATCAAAATCAGATGCCGGGAGCGAATGTTGATAAATCTTCACCCCGGATATGAAATGTTTGCCCGGCCAACAAGAATATTCCCCTCCAAGAGTGAGGAACCCCACTCAGAGGGGAGGCCCCCTCTGAATCAACCGGGCCTTTATTTTACCCGGGCGGTTCCAATACTTGGGATGACTTTGCCATTGGGGGCATCCGAGGGCCTAAGTTTTGTGTAGTGATGGGGCCGGCCCACCTCCAACCAGCGTCTCCGGTTTCTATGTTTCTTTGTGTCAGGGAAAGCGTGCTTATCTTCCATTTGCTTTTTTCTTTTTCTTTTTTATCCTGTTAGTTTTAAAGGGAATCTATCACTACTAGAAATATGTTTCATTTTTTCTGGGATCTCAACCAAATGCCAGTTATGGCGGGTACTGCATACCCAGGGAGCTCCAGAATGTCTAGTTGGGGATGCTCGCGATCCAGTGCCCAACAAATCACAATGGGCAACAAGGGGGTGTGACCGTCCGGGATTTCATTGTTATTGTTGGGACGTTTCACATTTTGCTTATTGTGGTTGAGTGGTTGAAGTCTAACCACTGACTTCCTGAGTTCATGAACTTTAAACTTTTTGGGAAGACCATTTTAGTGGTAAATATAAAGTTTAGACTTTTTTTGGGCCATCCACTCAGCCAGGGAGACCACTTATATAACCGCAAAACTTCAAAATGTTGGCTCCCCTTCCAACGTCAGCCAAGGCTTTCCCTCCGGGCTTCCCCCAACTCGCCGCTGCCCAACCCGACCCAACTCGCGCGGGGCCCGGGGCCCGCGTTGCCGGCGCAGGCGCCGTTTCCGGAAGGCCTGGCCTTCGCTTTGCGCTCGGGGCCCCCGCTGCTGGCGCTGCGGGTGCAGCACCTGCCGAGGGCCGCGGCCGCGGTCTTGGCGAACCTCTTGCAGGCGAGGCGGAACCGCGATTGCGGATGGCGATCCGGGTGGAACTGCGAAACGGGAAGGGGCGAGAGACCCGTTTTTTGTTTTGTTTTGTGTGTGTGTGTGTGTGTGTGTTTTGTTTTTGGTTTTTGCTGTGTCACGGAGTCTTTTTGTGGATTTCGAAAGTGGCGGTCCTTTGGCTTCTCATCAACCCCGTCGGGAAAAGGGCCCCCGCCATGGACACATTCTGACGACACTTGGCATCTTCTTGGCCGGCTCCGAGTGAAACAGGTGGCTGCGGGTTCGCCCAGGGTAGTGAGGCGTGTCTACTTCCCCCCCGCCCCCAAACAAAACAATCATATATCAGAGGAATGAATTGGTTGGCTCTTTCAATGTCAAGGTCAGCGAGCCAACCACTGGTAAACTGAATGGAAAACGCCCCTCCCCCCCTCCTCCCCTCCCCCCCTCCCCGTCCCCCCCTCAGGAAAACTTTGGCGCATTCTTGGCTTGGACGTTAGGACTTTAACTTCTTGCCACCTCTATGGGAAAATCCCCCATGGAGCCACTAAAAGTTATAGACGCCCTGAGCGCAGCACCATCTTCCAACGGTTTCTGGGGCGGGGGGGTCGTGGCTGTTTCGCCGGAAGCCGCTTGCTCCGCGCCGCGGACGCTCGAGGAGCTGCCGGAGCACAGCCCTCAGCTGGAGGAGCTGGCCTTGGGCCACATGAGCTTCACCGAGGCGGGGCGGGGGCGGCGAGGGCGGGGGCGGCAAGGCGCTTGCGCCGGGGCTTGCGCCGGGCGGAAGCCGGGGGGCGGTTTTGGGTTTGGAAGCTCCTCATGTGGGTTCTTAACACTCACTTCCATGTGCTTAGGGTTATATATATATATATATTATGTTTTCCCCCTGTTGGTTTTAAAGGGAACCTACCACTACTGGACATATTTTTGTTTTTTCCAGGGGTCTTAACCAAATGGAAGTTAATGTAAAGCTCGAAGTTGGGTTGGCTTTAAAGCCAAGCAGTTGCTTGGCTTTGAGCTTTGAAGTAAGGCCAGAAGTGGGTTGGCTTCGAAGTGAAGCCGGAGGATGTTACAAAGGGTCGCAAAAGGAAACCACGCATGTTGGGCACGAGGAACACCACAGGAAACTTGCGGGTGTGGGTAGGGAATGAGGGAATGAGGGAATGAATATGGGGCAGCAAGCAAAGGAAGTCACCAGTTGGATTTCCAACTCATTCCCTATCGCCCCAGGTGCCCTTCCTCGGGCTTTCCAGCCTTCTCCTGAACTCAAATCTGGGTATGGGTCAAAATTGAACCACCAAAAAACCGCAGGTTGAGTCTATGCTTCCATTTGCCAGGGCAAGCCATTTTGGGGTTATCCAATGTTCGACCCACAGCCAGTCGGGATATCGCCACCTTAAAGGTCAACTCGCGGGCTTCGGCAGCTACTGCAACCAACTTTGGTCTTTGGAGGAGTGAGAAGGAACTAGGTCCCCCAGTAGTGCCCTTCTTAACCACTTTTCTGGTTGGGAGGGTTCCCCTATTAAAATAGACTATAGAAAAAAGGGTACCCTTATTCTAACCTCTCTATTAGATAACCTAACCTAGGCAACTGTTGCAGCCGGTTTGTTGCCTTCGTCGAGGCAAATCCTTGCGAACGGGCCTCCTTTAAACGCAAGCAATCTGGAGAGGAGCATTTTTTGGGGTGAGGCAACAGCAATCCAGCCATTGTAGGGATCTCCCAAGCATAGTGGCCAAAGGGTTTGAGCTGATTGTTACATACAATGTAAATGTACCGTCAGTCGGTATCCCCTGTTTAGATGGAAGTTCTCAGGAAGTAGCAATAGTTTTTGGGCTCAAGTGATGGAACTTACTCCCCAGTACACCATGGGGTTGTCTCAAACAAAACCTCAAACAAAACTGTAGGTTATGGGTTCGTAGGGCCCCCCCTTTGCCATAAAGCGGTGCAAAGTGGGGCTTCTGATTTTTTGCAGGTAGCGTCCACGGAATTTGGGGCTGCTGGATTCCGTGCCCCAATGGGCCCAAGCTTATCCCCTAGACCAAGAGGGGTACCTTCCCCGTTCTTTGCAGGGATCCGGAAACCCAGGCAAAACGCCGATTTCTCGAAAAGAACGATGCTTGAAAATAATGATTCTAGAATCCACCCCTAGAGGCAAGCCTAAACCACCCCTTTCACCCAACCCCAAGCCCTGAACTCGCCCAAACTGCCGCAGGAGGAGGCCGACAGGCTGGCTGACGCGCTGCTGGGCTTCCGAAATCTCAAGGAGCTGAGCTGGCAATGCCACTTCAGCTGGGCTTGGTGGGGGGTCTGGGATGGTTTCCCTTTGCTTCCTCTTGGGGATCAGAGTCCGGAAGCCCTGGGCTCATTCTTTGATCAATTTTTCGTCGGAAGCTGGGGTTGGCTCCCTGTCACTTATGACTTAGAGGCTGACTTTGGTAAAGTCATGGGGCTCATTCGATTCATTTCGGGTGATCAAAGTCCTGAGTCAGGGAATCGACCTGAAATGACCTTTTGGTTTTCCCGTGTTGGCTTCCCCATTTTTAGAGGCCCCACAAAGGTGATCACCTTTTCTTTCTGGGTCCTCGGGGCAACTGAGAAGTCAGAACATGGGACCGGTCGTTTCCCTTTCACGTACCACTTAGGGGCTGACTATGGTAACTAGGTAAGCTAATGTGACCAGTTGAGTGTCCGTTGGTAGAGATTCCTTCCATTTGCTCAGGAATATTTCTATATTGTCCCTGGTTGGTTTTGAAGGGAGTTGCGGGGGACTTCAGCAAATGGAAGATTCAGGTTGGGCCCAGATCAAGAAACGGTTCCACGTGAATTTCTTTTGATGAATACTGTGGATGGACGATCCATTTCGCACCACCCAAGAAACCCTGGCTTCTGATGGTTCGCCTGAATATCAACAAACAACGGCTGCCCATGGCTTCAACGTGGTGCGAACGGATTTCGCAACCATCCACATCCAGTAGTGCTAGATCTCCCTTGAAACCAAGACCGGGGAACACAAGCAACATTCTTCAGCACAGGGAACCGCAGTGCCTGTTTCACATTGTAAATGGTTTTTGTCCACCCACAGTGACGAGCGGGATCCTCGAAACGTCTTCTCCCGAAGCTCAACAGACACGCTCTCTTTCAAGCGGCCTTATGAGCCCCTTGCTCGAACCCCGGGTAGGTGAAGGTGCTCCTTCACCCCGGGTAGGTGAAGGTTAAGCTTTCATTTGCTGAAATGAATATTGCTTTATTTCCCCTGGTTTTAACATCCATCACTACTGGACATATTTTCTCAATTTTTCCAGGGGCCTCAACCAAATGCAAGTAAGGGGCAGTCCCAGCCAGACATAGCTGCGGTCGCCTGTCAGTGTCCTTACATGGCTTTGGGTAGACCAGGCTCTGAAAGTAAACTCCAGTCATCCCTGTTGAAAGGCTGCAGTGTCTGACTTTAGTGAGGCGAAGAAGCCCTTCTTCCCTGAGCTTTTGATGCCTCAACTCCATGCCGCCGCTTCTCTCGCCATCAGGGAGGGCATTGGCAAGTTGGGCATTCCATTCGCCCATCAGGCGTGGACACCACTATGTCCTTTTTTGTTTTTCTTCCGGTTTTGCGAAAATGCGAAAATCAAGGGGTTGACTCATCCAGACCCATCAATCTTCCTCCCCATTTTGGGACACCTATGATAGGAGCTGCTGTACCCGCGCGGCCTCTGCGAAGCGGCGGTGACGGCCCTCAACGAGGCCGGCGGGGGTCGGCCTATCTCGGCCTACCAGCGTTTTTTTTTGGGAGCTGGCCTTCCTGAACA
Organism: Effrenium voratum; assembly: GCA_963377175.1. NCBI lineage: Eukaryota > Dinophyceae > Suessiales > Symbiodiniaceae > Effrenium > Effrenium voratum. The sequence continues at coordinate 224,946 of CAUJNA010002557.1, forward strand.
TGTTGGGCCTAGGCCCGGAGGACTTGGAAAGTCACATAACTTCCATTTGCTGAAATGAATACGTTTTTTCTTATTTTCCTCTGTTGGTTTTAAAGGGAATCAATTTCACTACTGGACATACTTGCTCATTTTTTTCCAGGGATCGAAAAACCAAATGGAAGGGTGGTGTGGGGAACTGAAAGGGTGGTGACCCCCAACATGGTTGTCCCTGAAAACACCAACCTGAAATCCACAAAATTGAGGTTTTCCTTTTGGTTGTCCTTTAAACCAACCCCCAAAAAGGGCGCCCTCAAAAACAAGACCCAAGTGTATGAAAATAGGGGAGCGCCGCCCAGAACGGATGGGTGGTATCTGCCTGTGGCTTGTGGCTTTGGAGCCAAACAACATGAAAAGGGGAGCTCCCCCCAACATGGGATCTCGTGTTAGAAGGTTTGTGTTTTAAGGTTCTTTGATTCCGGTCATGCTTCGTGAGCTGCAAAGAAGGAGATGTCTCCAGGCCCAAAGCTGAGATCTGTTGGGGGAGATGATTGGGAGAATATGTTGGCATGGGCAAACCGGAACCCCAGCAAAAGGGATTGCACGGATCTGGAAGCCTTTTCTGTCTGTTCTTAAAACCATGATGTTGTCTTCCAGAAGTGTTTAAAGTTCGAAGTCCAGGAACTCGGCCAGTGAGTAAGAGCCTGAAAACACACCTGATCCCGAAACGTTAAAGGCGAAACATCAAACCCAGCAGCCAATCTCAAAACCTCCAAGTCCACAGGTTGCCCAAAATGAAACTTTTGAGGCATCCCACGCTTCGCTGTTTCTATCGCAGTGTTCGCCCGCCCAGCTAAAGTAAACCTATTTGGTCCAAGTGAGCGCAAACGGGTTTTGACTTTTTTTGGGGCCATCACAGGAAGCGATATGAACACTTACACACGTTTGCAGCGCGTTCGGGAATCGCGAATCGCTGCCAATCGCTTCGGCTGGATTCGCAGATTCATTGCATTTGCTTAAGTTGTTTTTCTTTTTCACTGTTGGTTTTAAAGGGGTAGTTTCTTGGTTTTCCCCGATATCACTACCGGTTTTTGTTTCCCCCCATCAGGGGTCGACAAAAACCAAACGGAAGATCCGGCCTCGATGCGCAGATTGGCAGGCGCTGCCGCAGATCATGCGGCAGAACCGCGGTTTGCAGAAGCTCCACTGCTGCGATATCTCTCCGAAGCTGCTGCTGCAGGCCGCGGATCTAGCGGGGAACCGGTATACGCAGGCCTCACGCGGTGATTGTTTCCGTGTCTTTGCTTTGTTCCCCCTTTTTGGTAAGAAGGAAGCCAGGTGTTTCTCCTTAATCCTTTTCTTTGGAGGGGCAGGCATCCCTCTAAGCAAGGCCGTAGTCAAACGTCTCCAAATGGTGGGTTAAAGGGACAACGCCGGGGTGTTTAACCCAAAACATGGGTCCCCTAAAGCTGGTTTCCCTTGGCTCCCCTCTAAGACGCCGACCCAAGAGGGTCCACGATTTCTATATGTTTGTCACACATCCGTCAACCTGCAATGCTTCAGGCTTGAAGGGGCCAGGTTGCTTTGGCGACGGCATGGCTTCCCTTTTGAACGGATCAAGCCCTGAGATGAAACCGCGTTATATACTGCCACTGGAATGGGGGTCCGTTTGCACAAGGCAACTTGAAGGCGGCGAATATGTTTGACTTGAGTGAGCATTCCCTGGCAATGCGCCCAGCGTACAAGGATAAGTTTTTTTTGGCTGAGGCCTTATAACAAAACAGAGGTCACCTTCCATTTTCTGAAATGACAGTTTTTGTGTTTATGTTTTCCCCTTGTTGGTTTTAAAGGGAATCTATCACTACCGTATTTTTTTTTCTCGGGGGGCTTAAGCAAATGGAAGTCACTATCAGCCATTTGGAAGTTATCATTTTTCCCACAGGGGAGAACGCTTGGAAGATTTGTCGAAACAAAGACGGGCGCAGCTTGGTGTTGGCTAACATGAGCCCCTGTCTCACCCATCGAGCCGAGTGCTCAGCCCAGTTACGGCAGATCTCTGACACTTTGCGGTGAGACAACAAATACCGGGGGCAAGTGGAACCCCTCAATTTGCGAGCATCTGTGTTTCCCTTGCAGCCATTCGGATTTTCTCGAGGATGTCATTCAGACCTGACATAGACACCAAGTTCACCGCAATTAGCAGGCAGTGACTGGCTGCCACCAGCTGCGCAAACTCTTAGTCTTGGAGCAGCTCGGGCGGTGAGGCGGAGTGTGCAGAGGGCTTGTTGGGGCGTTGGGGTATGGTGAGGGGGACATGTGGTTTTTTGGGACGTGCACGTTTTGCGCCAAGAAGCAGAACCTGGCTTAGTCTATGATTTCCAACCCTGAATACCTTGTTATTCATTGTGCACTATGTCTTTAGGGAATGGGCCACGCAGCTCAGGGTTGATTTCGGCTTTCTTGACATTCATTTTCCATCTTTTGCAGGGACCTAAGTCTCGCGAAGCTGCCGCGCCCCTTCTCTTTCAGTACTTATTTGGCTGTGTGTCAAAACCAATAGGATCCCAGTTTGGGGTAGGCACCACCCATTTTAGAACCTATTTTAGTTGGGATTGGGATGTTCACTGGGGGTACGATCTGGATTTTGACCCATGGCCATTTAAGTCTCGGGGTGGAGTTCGGCTCGAAAAGGTCCCCGGATGGAACATGGGAGGCTGCTCCAACATGATGCCCCCCCAAACAACGACATGCATCTCCCAAGGAACAGCCCCGCACATCCCAAGAAGAACATACGCACGTCATGATGTTCACAACCTATCTTATGGCGAGCTCACCGATCTGGGGGGAAAACGAGCAACAGGGGGATCCGATTCTTAGTTCAGGTTTTGGAATTACAGTACAATCTGCAGATTGCACAAATAAAAGTATGTCCAAAACATGAAATAAGAGATTCCAAGGGGAAGAGTCTACATCGCGGCAAGCTCGTTTTACCCCCTAGTGAGCTCACCGTAAAGTTGTGAAGGAATCTAGGGGTACCTTCCCCATTCTTTCCAGGGATCCTTCTTTTCAGGAAACCATCAAAAACCCAGGGAAAAGAACAATGGTTGAAAATAATGGGGAATCAACCCCTAGAACGAATCTATTTCACCCACTTGGACCTAGTGCGAACGCCTCACCCGTCAAAGGTCGCAGGAGGGTAAGGCGAAGCTGGACATCTCCGTGCAGCTGCTCCAGTACCAGCTCATCACTAGGTCAGGTCGCACCCCAGTCGGTGCATCCTACCACATTTGTCTTGCAATACGGTGGCTTCCATTTGCTGAAGTGAGTGTTTCTTTCTTTTCCCCTGTTGGTTTTAAAGGGAATCGATTTCACTACTGGACATATCTTCTAATTTTTTCCAGGGGTCAACAAACCAAATGGAAGGTGGGTGGTTGCGAAATTCTGTTGCGTGGCTTCACGGCGTCAAGGAACCCCGTTGGTTCCTTCGCAGGGTTCGCTCCTGTTCTGCTGTTCTGACTTCCTCTTGTGCATGCGCTGCACCACCCAGAAAACCACGGTTGAAGCCATAACGTTTGTTGGTATTTAATGTTGACCCCGGATGAATAAACCTCTGTTTATTAGTATGGGGGTGTTCCCTCCAAAAGTGATAAATCCCCACTAAAACCAGGGACACCCCCATATTAATAAACAGGGGTTTATTCATCTGGGGTCAACATTACCGGAATCATCAGAAACCTGGGTTCAGAACGGTGGTGCGAAATGGATTTCGTCTACCCACAGTGTGAGGGGCTAACTCACGTCTACACTTGGCCTTCGGAAGCTAGAAATTGTGGGTGCCCTTTTCCGGGGGATGATTCGTTTCCTTTTTGGTTGCATCACCGGGCTTTCTTTATTTTTGTGGTAGTAGGCTATATTCGGGTTGAGGATCAGTCTTGCCCGGTGAGTGGGTTGCTTCCTTTTGCCCCCTTTCTTTTTTGGGGGCTTCGTTTTGCTTGGCTTTCACATCAACCAGCAAAAAGAGAGAGGGATAGAGAGAGAGAGAGAGAGAGGGAGAGAGAGAGAGAGAGAGAGCGCCCTTTTTCCCATGAACCCTTTGGAGCAAAGGTGGCCACTTTCTCAAGGCATACTGTGAAGCAACTGAGGTGAACATTGGTAAAATACTGAATTTCTGAATGGATGGACATGTCCAGTTCTCCAGTTGTTCCTACCCCAGGTTTAAAAACAACGAAAAACATTTTGCGGATTCCGGCCGGTCTTTCGGCCCGGTGGAATGGGCCAAACCGAAAAAAAGGCACCGATGATGGGGTGGTCCAAGAAAACGCGGAGGTGCCCGCTGCTGCAGAGCTTGATGGTCTTCCTCAAGGGGCCGGAGCTTTGGTTTGGGATCGAAAAGACCTTTTGGTGCCTCGCTTTGTTGTGGCGCTTTGCCTTGCTCTTCTTTTAATATTTTTCGCATGACAATCCAGCGAACGTCCAGTGGGGGTTCGGGGTTTGGGACGAGGGAGGGGGAGGGAGGGAGTGGTTGCATCGGCTGAGGCGCCAGTCCCTTTAGAAGGGAGTTCTATTTCAGAGGTTCAAGTTCAGGTACTTGGGCAATTGGACGTTTTTCGCAGGGGTTGCAACATGTCTTTTTTGTTGGCCTGCAAAAGTTGCATTTTCAATGGCAAACCATCAGTACCCCTGCTTCCAAGGGATTTGTCTGAGGAAGTGGCCAGGAGGACCCATTTTGGCGTCACAGTCCATAACCATGTCACCCTGTTGCAGATCAACGTGGACCCTTCTCAGGACTCTCTTTGCATGGCCAGACTTAACTCATGATTTTGTCCTTGTGCTCTTTGAGGTCCTTTCTTTGCCCTTGGCCAGCAAGAAAATGTGGAGGGGGGCCCAAAGATCGGCGCACAGTGGGTTTGGAGCCTCCCCATCTTGCAACGAAGACGGCAGCTAGCAGACAGATCTGCAGATCTGTTTGCGCGATTCTTTGCCAGGGGTCAGATTTCTAGCTTGTGATTTGCAACGATGTGTGGCGAGATATGTTGACCATTAGGTTCAATATTTTACAGGGTTGCTCCAAGCCCCAAAACAATGACCAACAGACAGCCCAGAACTTGTATTTCTTCTCCAAAGGGAGCCAGAAAAAAGGGGGGGGGCAAATGATGTTCAACCTTGGCAAGTTCCAGGCGAACCCATTTTCGGGTCAACACGGTAAGATAAAGATCGCAGGAGTGCCTACGAGTTGCGCTCCGTTCCTTTTCCTTGCTTGCCCCGAAGAGGTTGGGCTTTTATAAGCTAAAAGGGCCGACTGTCGCGATGTCCCGACCTTTCCCTGAAAAGACGTGGTTCAATGCTTCATGTAAACTTCCTTTGCTGGAATTCATATTTGTTATTTCCCCCTGTTGGTTTTAAAGGGAATCAAGCACTACCGGACATATTTCATTTTTTCCAGGGGTCTTCACCCAAGGGAAGTAAAGCTACCGGGCCCGGTTGCCTTAGGCGAGTCAGGACGTGTCGAAATGGATGAAGCCATACACCTTCCACTCGAATGTTTCCGTTTGTTCCTTTCTAGGCAGTGTCCTTGCCGCCCCAACCGCCACTGGAAACTCAAATGCCGCTCCTTGAGGCGACTCGAGCTCCAAACCTTGCAATCGAACCGGATAGGCCATGAGTTGGAAGGACCCGTTTTTGGACCCTTCCACCCTCTTGGTTTTCTTCAAGGGAAGCCCCAAACGGTTCATTCCCAAAACCCGGACTCGGAAAGTCATTCCCTACCGAACCCGCACCAGCAAGAAAAGACTCGCACCCATTTGTCACTCCAATCAATCCATCCACAATTAGTGAGTTAAATTCAGGAAATACATTCCCTACCTATCGCACCAGCAAGAAAAGCACTGGGTTTTTATGACCACCTTTTCTAACAAGTATTTCAGAGCCCAACTACGTACCCCAGTAGTGCCCTTTGAAACCCCTTTTTTGGGGGAGGGTTCCCCTACTAAAATAGACTACAGAGAAAAAATCGGGTACCCTTAGTCTAACCTCTCAAATCTGGAGGACCTAGCCAAGGCATTTCCGTCCGGATCCGAGGATATAGAGGACGAAGCCGACGAGGAGCGCTTGACGAGAGAGACCCTGCTGCAGGGCCGGTACTTGAAAGACCTCGGCAATGTCAATGTGGCGCCTCGGGGAGAGATGTTAAAGGACGACACCTCTGGGAGGCTCTTGGAAGGTGTGGCGGTTTCTGTTTGTTTGCACGCACGCACACATACATACATACATACATACATACATACATACATACATACATACATACATACATACATACATTCATACATTCATACATTCATACATTCATACATTCATACATTCATACATTCATACATTCATTCATACATACATACATACATACATACATACATACATACATACATACATACATACATACATACATACATACATACATACATACATACATACATACATACATACATACATACATACATACATACATACATACATACATACATACATACATACATACATACATACATACATACATACATACATACATACATACATACATACATACATACATACATACATACATACATACATACATACATACATACATACATACATACATACATACATACATACATACATACATACATACATACATACATACAAGCATATGTATAGTATGTATATATGTATGTGTGTATGTATATATATATATACATGCACCCCCCCCCCCCCCATGGACCCTGGTTTTACTGCCTTTTGGGGCTGGTCATGCAAATGTCATCTCTCTCTCTCTCTCTCTCTCTCTCTCTCTCGCGGCCGCACCATCATAAGCCGTCCACCAGGTGAGGTGCCAAGAGCCCATTTCAGTGATCTACATATGTATATATATGCCTACCAGAGTAGAACGAGGCAAGCAGAGTAGAGGTGACACCTTCAACTAGAAGAGAGGAAAGGTAGGCCTTGGGGGGGGGGGGGTGACCATATATATATATATATATATATATATGTACACATATATATATATACACCTATATCTATATCTATATACACAAATATAACTGAAATGGGCTCTTGGCACCCCACCTGCTGGACGGCTTACCGATGGTGCGGCAGAGAGAGAGAGAGAGATAGCGAGACAGATGACATATATGTGTGTATATATGTATGTCACTTGTAGAAGGGGATTGGCGCAGCACATGCTTATAGAATTTGTTTATCACGCCCTTTCCTCCAAGCAACCCACCTGGAAGTTTAAATAAAACAGTCAGGGCTCATGCCTTGGGGTGGGCATCCTTCATTTCCCAAGCTCCAGCATGAAAAAATCCACGCGGACAAAACACACATGCTGTCAAGCCAGGCATTTCATGCCACGCCGGGTGAGTAGCGGGCCAACTACTCCTGCCTTGTGAGAAGCTGGTGTGCCCGCGCTCAGAAGGTGCTTCCTTTCTCCCACTTCTCATGGGTGCATCAACACCATGTCCAAAATTCGGGCACCTGTTTGGGGTTTCTTTTGGCGCCCCTGCAAACTGGGCACAATCCAGGAAGTCTTGGCCCTCGCTGTGAACCGAACTCGGGCCCCAGGATTGCTACCGCGGCATTCAGTACAACGACGGCCAGGAGCCGGATCCCAACCCGCCCAGCGAGAGTGACAGTGAGGATGAGGACTGAGGACCGAGCATGCCCTTCATCTGGCGAAAAGTCCGAGAGAAGTGCCGGCCAAATCTGGCTCATACTGACGGACAAGAATGTGGGGTGGTTCAGAAACCCCGGATGTTTTTTTTTTACCGGTGAATGCCACACAAACCATTGGTTTTGCCATGGTTTCAAAGTGGTGCAGGTTTTCGCGAATTTACACTATGACCAAAGCCCGGAAGGAAATGGACTACCCAAAGCCGCCAATCTGAGAAAGTGATGGCACCCATCCAAGACTGATGCCCTGATAGTACAGTTGTTTGCTCGCATGAAGCATTTATTCAATATACATTAGTTGCTCCATTGGGCCGCGCACGGCCAGGTCAACCTGAGATAAATATGGCGTTGCCTGGATGTGCAGCCCACTCAGCAAGTAGAATATCCATCGCCTTTTTTGGCCAACCAACCCGGTAGCGGGTTGATCATCCAGGCACGGCCTGGTTTGCAAGCATTGACCGGTGCGTTTTACCGGTTATATCGCAGCCCAGCTTTTCCGCGACTTAAAAAGAGGCTCATCTCGAAGGACGGGTCCTACAACTTCACTGGGGGAACCTGTGGGGGGGAGGGAGGGCGATTCCTCAGAGGACCAGGCTGGGCGTGGCGTCGTCCGGGCGAAAGAGGAAGCTGTTTTTGGAGGGGGGGCCCAGCATATGCATGTTTCTTTTTTTGGTCGTTGGCATGCAGGGAATCTGCGCCTGAAACGCCTCCCCGCCTCGAAATCAGATTGGCGCCTGGTGGTTTTTCAGTGCCTTCCTGGTTTCCTGTTGGATTCAAAAGGATCAGCCTAGGGGAATAGCTTCTTGGCGGCACCTCCGCCAGGAAACGCATAGAATCCGAAAGCCTCCGCTTGCCGCACCTCAACGGACCCGAGAAGTGCTCCCAAAAAGCCTGGATTCTGGAGTGGAGTGTGGTGTTCCGGTTTGCATTCTGGTTTGCTCCAGGCCTGAATATGTTGTTCTTTTCAATCCTGTTGGTTTTAAAGGGAATCGATTTCACTACTGGACATAGTTTCTCATTTTTCCCAGGCGTCTTAGCCAAATGGAAGTGGCACGGCATGGCCTCCGACAGGCATGCGGCGCCCCTGGTGCCAAGCACAGGCCCGATTCGCCCGTGGTTTAATTCCTCGGGGTGGGGCGTGGCACCGTTTTGGGCCCCTTGAAGGCTAGGTGCCCTTTCTCACCAACGTCTTTGGTTGGTTTTGGGCTCCTCTACGAAAATATGTTCTACAGAAAAAAAGTGGATGTATGTATGGCATGCATGCATGCTTGCATGCACGTATGTATGCATGCATGCATGTAATGTAATGTAATGTAATGTAATGTAATGTAATGTAATGTAATGTAATGTAATGTAATGTAATGTAATGTAATGTAATGTAATGTAATGTAATGTAATGTAATGTAATGTAATGTAATGTAATGTAATGTATGTATGTATGTATGTATGTATGTATGTATGTATGTATGTATGTATGTATGTATGTAATGTATGTATGTATGTATGTATGTATGTATGTATGTATGTATGTATGTATGTATGTATGTATGTAATGTATGTATGTATGTATGTATGTATGTATGTATGTATGTATGTATGTAATGTATGTATGTATGTATGTATGTATGTATGTATGTATGTATGTATGTATGTATGTATGTATGTATGTATGTATGTATGTATGTATGTATGTATGTATGTATGTATGTATGTATGTATGTATGTATGTATGTATGTATGTATGTATGTATGTATGTATGTAATGTATGTATGTAATGTAATGTAATGTAATGTAATGTAATGTAATGTAATGTAATGTAATGTAATGTAATGTAATGTAATGTAATGTAATGTAATGTAATGTAATGTAATGTAATGTAATGTAATGTAATGTAATGTAATGTATGTATGTAATGTAATGTAATGTAATGTAATGTAATGTAATGTATGTAATGTAATGTAATGTAATGTAATGTGTAATGTAATGTAATGTAATGTAATGTAATGTAATGTAATGTATGTATGTATGTATGTATGTATGTATGTATGTATGTATGTATGTATGTATGTATGTATGTATGTATGTAATGTATGTATGTATGTATGTATGTATGTATGTATGTATGTATGTATGTATGTATGTATGTATGTATGTATGTATGTAATGTATGTATGTATGTATGTATGTATGTAATGTAATGTATGTATGTATGTATGTATGTATGTATGTATGTATGTATGTATGTATGTATGTATGTATGTATGTATGTATGTATGTATGTATGTATGTATGTATGTATGTATGTATGTATGTATGTATGTATGTATGTATGTATGTATGTATGTATGTATGTATGTATGTATGTATGTATGTATGTATGTATATGTATGTATGTATGTATGTATGTATGTATGTATGTATGTATGTATGTATGTATGTATGTATGTATGTATGTATGTATGTATGTATGTATGTATGTATGTAATGTATGTATGTATGTATGTATGTATGTATGTATGTATGTATGTATGTATGTATGTATGTATGTATGTATGTATGTATGTAATGTAATGTAATGTATGTATGTATGTATGTATGTATGTATGTATGTATGTATGTATGTATGTATGTATGTATGTATGTATGTATGTATGTATGTATGTATGTATGTATGTATGTATGTATGTATGTATGTATGTATGTATGTGTATGTATGTATGTATGTAATGTATGTATGTATGTATGTATGTATGTATGTATGTATGTATGTATGTATGTATGTATGTATGTATGTATGTATGTATGTATGTATGTATGTATGTATGTATGTATGTATGTATGTATGTATGTATGTATGTATGTATGTATGTATGTATGTATGTATGTATGTATGTATGTATGTATGTATGTATGTATGTATGTATGTATGTATGTATGTATGTATGTATGTATGTATGTATGTATGTATGTATGTTAATGTATGTATGTATGTATGTATGTATGTATGTATGTATGTATGTATGTATGTATGTATGTATGTATGTATGTATGTATGTATGTATGTATGTATGTATGTATGTATGTATGTATGTATGTATGTATGTATGTATGTATGTATGTATGTATGTATGTATGTATGTATGTATGTATGTATGTATGTATGTATGTATGTATGTAATGTATGTATGTATGTATGTATGTATGTATGTATGTATGTATGTATGTATGTATGTAATGTAATGTATGTATGTATGTATGTATGTATGTATGTATGTATGTATGTATGTATGTATGTATGTATGTATGTATGTATGTATGTATGTATGTATGTATGTATGTATGTATGTATGTATGTATGTATGTATGTATGTATGTATGTATGTATGTATGTATGTATGTATGTATGTATGTATGTATGTATGTATGTATGTATGTATGTATGTATGTATGTATGTATGTATGTATGTAATGTATGTATGTATGTATGTAATGTATGTATGTATGTATGTATGTATGTATGTATGTATGTATGTATGTATGTATGTATGTATGTATGTATGTAATGTATGTATGTATGTATGTATGTATGTATGTATGTATGTATGTATGTATGTATGTATGTAATGTATGTATGTATGTATGTATGTATGTATGTATGTATGTAATGTATGTATGTATGTATGTATGTATGTATGTATGTATGTATGTATGTATGTATGTATGTATGTATGTATGTATGTATGTATGTATATGTATGTATGTATGTATGTATGTATGTATGTATGTATGTATGTATGTATGTATGTATGTATGTATGTATGTATGTATGTATGTATGTATGTATGTATGTATGTATGTATGTATGTATGTATGTATGTATGTATGTATGTATGTATGTATGTATGTATGTATGTATGTATGTATGTATGTATGTATGTATGTATGTATGTATGTATGTATGTATGTATGTATGTATGTATGTATGTAATGTATGTATGTATGTATGTATGTATGTATGTATGTATGTATGTATGTATGTATGTAATGTATGTATGTATGTATGTATGTATGTATGTATGTATGTTATGTATGTTTTGTTAATGTTGAAACGCATGTGGAAACATGAACTGTGTTGGCAATGATTGACCATAATCGCGCATGCCATTTTGGCTCAAGCTTTGCCCTGGGTTCTTTGAACCCAATTTGTGTGAAAAATTTGAGTTTGAACACTTCCGAACTAACCCCGAACCAGCAATGGCTTCCTCGGCAACCTCGGCAACTTCCTTCGAGCTGATTGAGGACCAGACGCTCACCGCGGAGGAGGTGGAAATGGCCAGCCAGGAGGCCCAGGAAATCCGCACACGCGAGGCGGCAGTGGCGGCCGGCCTGGTGTTGGACGAGCCCGAGGCCCCCCCGTCGGCTTCGGCTACCGACGTGATGAACGACCTCTCCAGTGCACTGGAGCGTCTCCGTGTGGCTTTCTCCACACCGACTTCCGGCTTGGGTGCCCCTGGCCCCGCCGAGGAGGAGGACAAGGACATGGAAGATGCGGACGCCACGGAGCGGGCTACTCCACCAACGAAGAGGCTGAAGGGTTTCGTGGCTTCTTCCCAGAAGACCGCGGCTCAGGTGAACAAACCGGTCTCCCTTGTGCCGGTGGAGGGCCGTCCGGTTACTTCAAGTTAGTGGACCTCCCAGACCTCTTCCCGGTCCTTCCGGCATCGGCGGCCACGTTGCTGAGGGACGTCACGGTGGAGGAGGCGGTCTCCCTGTTCCACAAGTTTGTCGGGAAGAATCTCACGGAGGACTTGGTGATTCGCATCCTGGAGGCCTATGTTCCGATGAAGATCCAGATCCGGCAGGAGGAGATCTGGGCCTCACAGTTCCAGAGGAACAAGGCGTGCATTGGCACCCAGCGGATGCACAGACTCGATGCCGGCCACTCAGACTACAAATTCATGTGCAAGGCATGCGGCACGGGGTGGCCGGAGGCAGCCAAGCAATGCTGGGTCTGCCGGGCAAGGAGTTCGTCCCCTTCCAGGCACCCTTGGCTACCTACGAGGCGGACGGCGCTCATTGTGGAGGGCAAGCCGACCTGGATCCAGCAGCGGGAAGGGGGAAGCCTGGGTGCCGCTGGCCCCGGTGGTACCCGGGCACAGGCAGACCGCAACCTGGTGGACGGCACGGTCCTGGGGAGAGCTCCTCCGAAAACGGACACGGCAGAGGAGATTACCATGGCAGACGTGGTCCCGCTCAACAGGCGGGTGGACATCCGGCAGGAGATCCTGTCCATGGAGGCGGACGACGAGGCGTTGAAGGTCCGGGAGCGCCAGGAGGTCAAGGTCAAAGTGCAGCGGTCCCTGAAGGAGGCGGAGGCTCAGAGCTTCCAGCTCTACCACCCCCAGGTGGACCAGGCGATCCGGAAGAAGGAGGAGCTGCATAAGGCCTTCGGCCAGGCGGCGGCACAAGGAGTTGGTCACGGATGAGATGCTGGACAATGAGATGGCTATCCTGGCGCCTCTCCAGGAGGGCATGCAGGCCCTGCCGTCAGAGGAGGTGGCCAATGAGGGAGCCCGGGCCCTCAGGAAGGTCAACCTGGAGCGATTCAAGGCCAAGCTGCGAGACCAGTACCTGGAGAGGAAGGGCGTTGACGCCAGCCAGGCACTGGCTGAGGCGATGGGCTCCATCCAGGAGGCTCAGGAGGCGAACAAGCGCACCCAGGACACCAACCAGGCATGGAGCTTAACCACACCCTCAAGCCCTTGGAAGTTTCGGCGTGGCCAGATGATCTCAGGCAGGCACTGGAGAGGGGGCTGTTCTGCCCCCTGGGGCTGGATGACCCCGAGGACATCCCCAACATCAAGGAGAAGTATGTCCCCTACATCAGGAGGCTCAGAGAGTCGCAGAACCCATGGAACCAGGAGGCACTGCTGGAGGAGATGCCCGATCTGGCAACACCGGCCCCTTCAAGGGTGCCACTGGCCCCGGGGGGGACCAGTCAATGCCACAGCAGGACCTGGACTCGGAGGAGGGCAAGCTGTCCCTGCTCCTCTGGGCGATGAAGAGGCACCAAGGTGAGCTACGGATGTTTGGGGGGATCTGGAAGAAGCACTCAAGCGGTGAGATCCCAAGGGCGCGGACCAGCAATTCAAGCTCACTCCGGAGGAGCTTCTGGCCCTGGAGCGCAGGACCCACCCACTCACGTGCGAGCAGGACCACATCGACCCTGTCATCTACACGGCCTTGGAGATCCGAGCGCAGGTGAACCGGGGCGAGCGCCCGGCGCCGGAGCAGGTGGTGGGGATCTTCTGGGCGAAGGGCGATGGAGTGTTTTGGACAAGGCAGACGAGAACGTGGGACCTGCCGAGCCTGACGGGGGTGTACGCCCACAGGTTCACCTTCAAGTACATCTACTCGGCCTGGACCACCTTCCCGCTGATCGTGAAGACGCAGCGCCGGGGCCGCAATGCGGAGGGCTCGGCCTCGGACAAGTGGATGGGCAACATCCTCCAGATGAGGAAGGAGGCGGTCCCCTTCCTGGAGAGCCTGGGAATCCCCAAGCCGCGCAGCAAGGCGGAATGGAGCTACATCTTCAAGGAGATGGGGACGTTTCTGGCGGCCAAGAATTCATCGTTAACTGCCCGTTGCCGGTGATGGAGATCCCAGTGGCCCCCGTCCACGACAGCAAGGAGGCGCTGCGTTTCAGGGCGGTCTGCGACGAGCGAATCACCCTTCCGCTGTCATCGTTGAGGGCTTTCGACTCGGTGTACACCAAGCTGGTGTCGGGCCTGAGTAAGTCCTCCATGGTGGAGGTCAAGGTCAACTGGCGTTGCAACGTGGTCCATGACTGGGTGGAGCAGGTCTCGCAGGAGGTGGCGGGGGCCCTGTACGACCGGTTGGGCTACTCCCAGGACCTGATCAGGCAGCTGGGTTGCTCCCCCCCCTTGGGTGCCTCTGGCCCCGGGGGAGGAGCGGCCAAGGAATCGGACTGCAAGGCCAAGCTTCTGGGGGGGCGCCCACGCTCCGCACGCCGGACCAGGGCACCAGGCGGTACCCTCCTATCACCACGTCCACGGTCACGGCGGTCGCGGGCCGGAAGTACATCAACAAGCACTTCCCGAAGGAGACGAAGCACGTGTTTTGGGCCTCCGTGGAGTGCGGCCTGGTCCTGCCCAGCATCAGCGCCTGGGAAGTGGTGGGCAAGGAGAAGTTCAAGACCACCGGGGGCTACATGTGCAGGTTCTGCAAGGGCTTCTGGAGGGCGAGCCGCGGGGGGACCAGGCTGCTCCAGATCACGGGGTGGCACAAGGACAAGGCCACATGCCTGCAGCTGGTGATGGACGAGCCCCCGGAGCAGCTATATAATCTGTGGATCCGGGACAGGATGGAGTTCTACAAGCGGGTGGAGCCGACGGAGCCTCCCAGGGACGAGCGGCTAGTCCTTGGCGATGCGAGCACCCCGCGCATGCGCTTCAGCTCCTCGAATGGCCTGGGGGATGTCTCCACTGCCTTGTGGTCGGTCATCTTGAGCAGGGCTGGCGGCCATCCACTCGGTGGCTAAGGAGGCGATCTTGAAGGGTGAGAGCCGCTAGGTCGTGTCTCACAGCCTTTTTGGATGGGGAGTCGTGAGATCTCTTCCCACCGGGACTTGGGTGCCTCTGGCCCCGTCTCGGGTGGGGGGAGGAGTAAGGGTGTCCCCTTTTTGGGTTCATCTTTCACCGGGGTTTCCCCCCCTGTTCAACGCGTCACGACTGCCGGTTTGCCTCGATCTGGAGGCTGCACGCTTTGGCTGTTGCAAGGACGGGCGTATCGGCAAGAAAGTGGCTCTGGGTTCCCTGAGGTCCCCTTGGGGGTTCTGGGGAATCCCCCGCCGGGTTGGTCTTCCCCCCTCCGTGGTCCTTTTTGGGGATTTCCGGGGGTTGACTTTTGGGTCCTGTTGGGCTGCATGTGGCCTGCCTGCCCCATTTGCACTCGGCATCCTGTGGGGTTGGAACATGCGTGCAGTGTGCCGCGGTTGGGTCCCGGCCGTTCGATAGGAGGCTCGAACCCCCGTTTTCATCATGGCTAGGGTCTCTACAAAGTTTCTTTTGCGCCCGCCTTACACTCGCCTTTGGGACCGCATTCCAAGGGTCCTGTGGGACACGTTGGCGGATGAGTCCTTCTCCCCGAGACAGACGGACGGGGAGCTGCTTCCTGATGTGCTGCGCCATGGCACGGCAGAGGAAGGGAGGCAGCTGGGCGGGGAGCCGGCCATCCGCTTTGCTCAGCTCCTGGAACTCTCGGGCATTCCGGTGGGCCAAGATGACCAAGTAGTACCAACGGACTACTTCAACGGCCTGGTGGCGTCGGCGGCGGGCAGGCTTCCCCAGCGTTTGTCCGCGGCGGACCTGGCCGACCTTTGGGATAGCCTATGGTTCCTCCTCATGGCGGCTGCGGATGGCAAGCCGAGCGAGAACTTTTCCCCGCTGGAGAATGAATGGGACCGCCAGGACCAACTGAGGTGGTTCTCGCGAGATGACCCACCCCCACTCCAACAGCCGGAGCTTCTGAAGTGGAGGCACTGGAACTCCATATGCGCGGGAAATGGGCGGAACGGCTCCTTGCCCACTTCGCCCCCTTTGCGGAGCACATTGCATACATGCAGGACATCCTGGGGGAGGACTTCCGCAAGGAGGCATTGGACCTCTTGGGGGACAGCAGGTTCCGGACGCCGGTACCCAGAGCAGATGATGCAGGGTCTCGCAGCGGCCATCCTTTGCCGAGCGGGACCCGTCCTGGAGGCGCTGAGGCCGGGGGGCACGGCGCCCCAGGCGAACCCAACGACCCCCCCGAAACGGCAGAGGGAACCTTCTCCCAGCACGCCGGGGGACAACAAGCGCCAGTCCCGGAGGCTGAAGGCTGGCCAACAAGCGTTGGCAGGACTAACCTTGGGCTCACTTTCTCGGCCTCGGACAATCCGGAGGTCCGGACACCGACACAGAGGACTGGCAAGACGGACGAACTTGGGGGGGGAACTCTTTCCCCTGAGCCATGGGCACACCATGGCATGGAGATCTCGGATCGGCCCACCATCCTGCCGATCACGCACGACCCCAATCTCTCCGACAAGGTCATGTACCTCCAGATGGCCTTCAAACAGCGCCCCCTAAGGGACGGAGGAGGAAAGCCCTCATTGGGACGGTTGGCCCCATGGACCCGGCCACTGTCCAAAGCAGCAGCGATGGGGGCCAAGATCTGTGTCCTCACTTCGCCATGGGGGGACAAGCTCCAGGAGTCGCTCTCGTTGGGGGATGGGTCACATCCCTTCCCGGAGGACCTGCTGGAGGATATCAGGGAGATTCTGGCGCCGGGGGCAGCCGACCAGCAACCCTTCTTCCTGGACATCTTGCACAGCGTGGCGCTGAACATTCAGGACCCCGACCACCAGTTTTTCCGGGATCTGGAGCAAGGGGTTTGACTGGGGGTCACGGACCCACCCCTGACCTCGCCGGGCATCTGGCCACTCAAGAAGGAGCTGAAAGGGGAGGAGCCGGAGTTCCAGGAACTCCCTCACCCAACACGCAGGGGTAACTACCCCTCGGCGGATCACTTCAGCGAGCTCATCCGGGGCACATTCCGTCCCCATGGGCATGGTAGAGGGCCCCTTCAGTAAGGTGGAGGCAGCATCGCGCTGTGGCTGCGAAATCGAGGACCTTTGTCCCGGCCCCCTAGCGGGCATCGACAAGGGGGACAAGATCCGCACGATCTACGATGGCTCGGTGGGAGGGGCCAATGACACCATCAGGAACCAGACGGTGGAAAGGACGACGGCTCCGACGGTGCTGGATGGGGTCCAAGCTCTTCATTGGTTACATGCGGCAGCTGCGGAGGGACCCCCCTCTCAGGGTGCCCCTGGCCCCGAGAGGGGGGTCAAACCTCCACCTGGGGGCTGGCTATGGCCGGGGCCGGGCACCAGGTGGGTGCTGCTCAAGGCGGACGTCACCAAGGCCCACCGGAGAGTGAAGGTCCTCAGGAAGGACTGGCGGTTCCAGGTGGCCTCACTGGGGGAAGAATGGTGGGTGAACAAGGTAGGCACATATGGCATGGCCAGTGCCCAATCCTACTGGGGACGCCTGGCAGCCCTTCTACTCAGGGTCCTCTACGCACTTTTCCCTCAAGTGGATTGGAACTTCGTCTTTGTCGATGACTTCCTGTGGCTGCTTCGAAGCGAGGGGGCAGTAAACTTGGCGGTGGCGCTGCTGGCAACACTCCTGGCCTTGGGCACCCCGCTTAGCTGGAAGAAGACGCATTTGGCGGAGGTTAACACGTGGCTGGGTTTCGTGGTCCACCCGAACATCCCGCAGGTTCTCATGGCCGCCAACAAACACATCCTGGTATGGAGGTTTTGCAGATCATGGTGGAAGGGCAGGCGATGCACTCAAAGGACATCGAGAAGGCCCTGGGCCGCATCCAATGGGCGACTGCTGCATGTCCGCTGGCGAAGTCGATGCTCCAGCCACTTTGGGCCTGGAAGATGGCCACCACCACGGTGGGGAAACCCCCCAAGGTGGTCAGGATGCTGGCGTTCATGCTGCGGTTCCTCTTCAACACGCCTTTCGTCCAGTACTCCCCTTACTTGCCGAAGTCCTCTTGGTGGGGTTGCAGCGATGCTAGCGCCTCGGACGAAGGACTGGCATTTGTGGGAGGTTGGTGCTCCAACAAAGTGGAGCCGGACAAGAAGGAGGTGTACTGGTTCCACGAGCAGATCCACGTGGAGGAGTACCCTTGGGCTTTCAAGAATGGGGATCCCAAGCGGAGGATTGCGGCTCTGGAGATGCTGGGCACGCTCTTCCTCTGTAACATGATCCTCACGCACCAAGGCCCTCTGTCCTCCCGGGTCCGACTCCCGGTGGGCAGTGACAATCAGGGCAACGTCATGGCGATGCTCAACCTTGGATCCAAGAAGCCCTACACGGCGGCGATCCTGACAATCAGCTGGTCGATTCCTGCTCCACACCCATGGCTGCTCGCTGGCGGCCAACCACGTGCCCCGTGAATTCAATCAATGGGCTGATGAGCTGACGCACCCAGATTTCTCTGGGTTCGACCCTTTGCAAAGGGTCCCCAAGCAGGAACTCTGCGAGGAGTTCGTTTTTCTCCCGCGTCTCCTGAATGGAGTCTTAGCGTGGGCCCACCCATGCTCCCGTGACCGGAGCCGGTGGGCGACTCACTTCCCCTGGTGGCAGACCCCCCTGTGGCCTGGGTGCCACGGGCCCCGGCTCAGGGGCGGGCGCTATCAGTCTGCACACCCGTTCTTCAGTTTTTGAGAGTTTGAGGTGGGTGGCCCGTGGGGCCCACCCAGCCGTTGACATCTGACAGGGGAAGATGAGTCCCTGGCACCAACACATTGCTCGGATAAAAGAGTTATCGCGTGCTTGTGTGGTGCCGTTTGGTTAGCTTACATACACAATGTAATGTAATGTAATGTAATGTAATGTAATGTAATGTAATGTAATGTAATGTAATGTAATGTAATGTAATGTAATGTAATGTAATGTAATGTAATGTAATGGTATGTATGTATGTATGTATGTAATGTATGTAATGTATGTAATGTATGTATGTATGTATGTATGTATGTATGTATGTATGTATGTATGTATGTATGTATGTAATCTATGTATGTATGTATGTATGTATGTATGTATGTATGTATGTATGTATGTATGTATGTATGTAATGTATGTATGTATGTATGTATGTATGTATGTATGTATGTTTGTAATGTATGTATGTATGTATGTATGTATGTATGTATGTAATGTATGTAATGTATGTATGTATGTAATGTAAATGTAAATGTAAATGTAATGTAATGTAATGTAATGTAATGTAATGTAATGTAATGTAATGTAATGTAATGTAATGTAATGTATGTATGTATGTATGTAATGTATGTATGTATGTATGTATTTATTTATGTATGTATGTATGTATGTATGTATGTATGTATGTATGTATGTATGTATGTATGTATGTATGTATGTATGTATGTATGTATGTATGTATGTATGTATGTATGTATGTATGTATGTATGTATGTAATGTAATGTATGTAATGTATGTATGTTTTTAAGTATGTATGTATGTATGTATGTATGTAATGTAATATAAATTTAATAGTAAATGTAAATAATGCATGCACGCACTGCGTGCAAGTAATGCAATGCAATGATAATGGTAATGTAATGTTATTGTAAAGTAAGTAATTTTAATGTATTATATATGTAGCCATGTAACTGTATGTATGTATGTCTTTTTATGTAATTTATGTATAGTATGTAATGTATGTATGTATTAATGTATTTTTCTGTTAAGTAATGTATGTATGTATGTATGTATGTATGTATGTATGTAATTAAATTATGTATGTAATGTATGTATGTATGTATGTATGTATTATTATTTTATTATATGTAATGAAATGTAGATGTAATGTAAATGGAATTGTAAATGTAAATGGTAAATGTTAAAATGTAAATGTAAATGTAATGTCATGTAAATGAAATTACTGTAAGTATGGCATTTATGCATGTATAGTAAGTATGTGTATGTATGTATTAAGTAGTCACAGTATGGAAAGTTATGTATGTATGTATTTATTTATGTATGTATGTATGTATGTATGTATGTATGTATGTATGTATGTATGTATGTATGTATGTATGTATGTATGTATGTATGTATGTATGTATGTATGTATGTATGTATGTATGTATGTATGTATGTAATGTAATGTATGTAATGTATGTATGTTTTTAAGTATGTATGTATGTATGTATGTATGTAATGTATGTATGTATGTATGTATGTATGTATGTATGTATGTATGTATGTACCCGTATTTTATCCTTCCTACTGTAGGACCTAGAAGGTTGGCTCAAAGGGAAAGCGACAACCACACATTTTTCGGGACCCCCATTTCGACGCACGCTCCTCATCAAACCGACCGCGTGGGCCTCATTTGGCCTTTGCAATATCAACTCGTATAAGAAGTGTTATTTTTAGCTCCTTTGGATTAAGGGAGAGAAAGCAAGCAACGAAGCAGGGGAACCTTACCTTTTGAGGGTGAAGTTGCTTTCCGCCACCCAATGAAGATGCTTTTGGGAGCAAGGGTATGGGTGTCCACATATCTTGGTAGTCCCATCTAGGAAGGACATGGGGGGACACACCACGCTTCCTACAAAAACCCAAGCGCGCTTTTTCCCAAGCCAACAAGTGCTACACGTATGGGTTTCCAGCAAATTGGGGGTACAACCACCTCATCTAGACCAAACTTCCTACACACCCCAGGGTTACCACCTGGAAATGCAAAGAATGACTGCAGATGCCAACCCTCTGGCTGCAGTTCGGAGTGAGCTCCCGCAGCCTTCCTTGGCTCGCCAGTCACGGGGGTTTTCCGAGTTCCATTCCCTTCTAACCTCCGGCAGTGTTTGTTGATCAACCTTGGCTTCTGTTTGCTGAAATCAATGTTGTGTATTTTGCCTTGTTGGATTTAAGGGATTTGTCACTACTGGACATATGGTTATTCTTTCCAGGGGGGCGAATAAGCAAATGCCTGGATCGCCAGTTGCTGTGTTTTGCTCTTTTTCTTTTTTTCCCCATGCACTTTACCCCATAAACCAGCAACAGTGACTGAAAAAAGCGATCGTCACTTGGCTACCTAGGTGGGAAGTTAGGGGAAGTTTCCAGTGACTGAGTCGACTCAGGAGACTTTTAACAGCATGAAACGCCAGGATCGGGGCGGCTGTGGAGCGGCTGAGGTCGGAGAACGTGGAGTACCAGCCTGGACAGGCGCGTTTTTTTCTGGTTGTCGTTTTCTTCTTTTTTGGGGGGGTCGTCCTCAAGCGAGAATGGAACTTCGCGTGGTTTCTTCTTCCTTTTTTTCCGAGGAGGGGGGGGGGTCTAAATCAGGTCTGAACCGCTGGTGTCTTTGCCAAGGCTCTCCGGGTTTTCTGAGCTCCGGCGGGAGGGGTTCTGAAAGGCCGCCGGGCTGTGCCACGCTTTCGTGTTGCAGTGAACTCTATTGGCCTAATGGCCTCCATACGCCAAAAATTGCGTGAAGCCATGCGTACAGTCTTCTCAGCCCTTGGGCTGCTTCTAAAGTCGAAGGCAAAGTCATATGTCTGGTAGATTCTTGCCGGAGGGCTTTGGGTCTGCAACCATTCTGGGAGGTTCCTTGCACCTGGATGCGACCTTTGGTGGGACACTTGCACCATTCTGAGAGTTTCTTTCATCAGCCACAGAAGAAGTTTTGGCCACATGTCAACAGTCGGTCAGCAAGAACGCCAGCCAGTCAGCCTCAGTTTCATCTCGAGACCAGGCGCTGAGCGTGGACGGCGTGTCCATCTTCGCGAACGTGAACGGCGCGATCGGCTCCTTCAGGCAGATGCTGTCAAATTCTGCAAACCTAGCCTTGGCGCCAAAGAACGGGCGGACATAGGAAGAACACTTCAACTTCTCACCCAGTGGTCACACTTGACCCCTTTTTCCTTGGTGGCTCTCCCCTTAATTTAAGTGGTGGCCCAAAAAGCGCCGACTTGTTTTGGGCCGCTCACTCGCCAAGTCCAAGTTTTGCTCGTTCCCTCGGCGTCTCGCGAGCTCGCCGCGCGCGCGTCGCGCTCGCTTGTCTGCGGCGTTTGGCTGCGCTTTGCAGGCGCGACTCCTTTGCGCCCTTCGGGCGGGACCTGGGCGGCTTGCTGCAGCAGCTGGACTGGGGATGGGGGGGGCTGGAGGTTTTTGGCCGAAGATTGTGGTCAGTAAACAGCCAGGGTTACTAACCACTTAGCTAAGTCCCAGACCATCTTAGTAGACAATTGCAAAGCTCTCCTTACAAACCGGGCACACCCCCCCCCAAAAAAAAAAATGGTTGTAAATGGGTCATATAGGGTTATAAGTTATGAGTATCGGTATGCAAGTTGAACCTTCTGAAGGGTTTCGTTGAACCTGCAACGGATGTGTCGTTTTTGTTTTTTTTCTCCCCGGTATGGGCGGGTGTTTTTTCTTGGTGGTTTGGGGGCTGTGGAAACTGATGGGTTGAAGGGAAGGTAAAGAGCCGAGTTCCCAACAAACCCCAGCCCAACTTGATCTCCTGAAAGGGGCCAACCCGCACCAGCGGAGTTCTCTCTTGTTTGGGGATCCCAGCTGGATCCCAAGGCCCGTTTTGTGTGGGCTCTCTCATGGGAGACCTTGAGACTTCAAAAGGCTCCGCACCCTCAAAGGCAATTAATTTTGCTTTTTAAGGGTTCTTCCGCGCGGAGCTCTCGGACCAACTTGCATAGAGTCACTTGCGCAGAGTCAAATACATAGAGCCAAGTGCATGGAGCCAAGTGCATAGAGCCGTGCATAGAGCCAAGCGCATAGAGCCAAGTGCATAGAGCCAAGTGCATAGAGCCAAGTGCAAATGGAGCCAAGTGCATAGAGCCGAGTGCACAGAGCCGAGTGCATAGAGCCGTGCATAGAGCCAAGCGCATAGAGCCAAGTGCATAGAGCCAAGTGCATAGAGCCAAGTGCAAATGGAGCCAAGTGCATAGAGCCGAGTGCACAGAGCCGAGTGCATAGAGCCGTGCATAGAGCCAAGCGCATAGAGCCAAGT
The DNA here is from genome assembly GCA_963377175.1 of Effrenium voratum. Lineage (NCBI taxonomy): Eukaryota > Dinophyceae > Suessiales > Symbiodiniaceae > Effrenium > Effrenium voratum. The sequence continues at coordinate 248,261 of CAUJNA010002557.1, forward strand.
GCATAGAGCCAAGTGCATAGAGCCAAGTGCAAATGGAGCCAAGTGCATAGAGCCGAGTGCACAGAGCCGAGTGCATAGAGCCGTGCATAGAGCCAAGCCATAGAGCCAAGTGCATAGAGCCAAGTGCATGAGCCAAGTGCAGAGAGTGCATAGAGCCGTGCATAGAGCCAAGCGCATAGAGCCAAGTGCATAGAGCCAAGTGCATAGAGCCAAGTGCAAATGGAGCCAAGTGCATAGAGCCGAGTGCACAGAGCCGAGTGCATAGAGCCGTGCATAGAGCCAAGCGCATAGAGCCAAGTGCATAGAGCCAAGTGCATAGAGCCAAGTGCAAATGGAGCCAAGTGCATAGAGCCGAGTGCACAGAGCCGAGTGCATAGAGCCGTGCATGCATAGAGCCAAGTGCATAGAGCCAAGTGTAGAGCCAATAGAGCCAAGTGCATAGAGCCGAGTGCACAGAGCCGAGCCGTGTGCATAGAGCCAAGTGCATAGAGCCAAGTGCATAGAGCCAAGTGCAGCCAAGTGCATAGAGCCGAGTGCATAGAGCCGAGTGCATAGAGCCGTGCATAGAGCCAAGCGCATAGAGCCAAGTGCATAGAGCCAAGTGCATAGAGCCAAGTGCAAATGGAGCCAAGTGCATAGAGCCGAGTGCACAGAGCCGAGTGCATAGAGCCGAGTGCGTAGAGCCAAGTGCATAGAGCCAAGTGCATTAGAGCCAAGTGCATAGAGCCAAGTGCATAGAGCCAATTGCATAGAGCCACGTGCAGAGTGCATAGAGCCGAGTGCATAGAGCCAAGTGCAGAGTGCATAGAGCCGAGTGCACAGAGCCGAGTGCATAGAGCCGAGTGCATAGAGCCAAGTGTGTAGAGCCAAGTGCATAGAGCCAAGTGCACAGCGCTTCGGCGTTAGCAGCTATGTGAGTCAAGTTTAGGTTTCCAGGGCGCCGGGGCAGGGCTTTGATTGTCGATCGGGATTGCGACCCTCTGCGGGGTTCGGCGTGGTCGAGGTGCAAAAACTCGAGGGTTTTTGCGATTCTTGGGGTGGTTGCGCGACCCTCTGCGGTCGGAGTGGTCGAGGTGCAAAAACTTGGGTTTTATGGCGTTTTGCGGATGAACCCTCTGCGGGGATCGGCGTGGTCGAGGTACAAAAACCCGAGGTTTTTTGACTTCTGATCCCGCGCAACCCTTTGCGGGGATCGGCGTGATCGAGATGCAAAAACTCGAGGTTTTTTTCGATTTCTGATCTGCCCGCGCGACCCTCTGCGGGGATCGGCGTGGTCGAGATGCAAAAACTCGAGTTTTTTTTGATTTCTGATCCCGCGCAACCCTTTGCGGGGATCGGCGTGGTCGAGATGCAAAAACTCGAGGTTTTTTTCGATTTCTGATCTGCCCGCGCGACCCTCTGCGGGGATCGGCGTGGTCGAGATGCAAAAACTCGAGTTTTTTTTGATTTCTGATTTGCCCGCGCGAACTTCTGCGGGGATCGGCGTGGTCGAGGTGCAAAAACTCGAGGTTGTTTTTTGCGTGTTTGCGGGGCGCGGATGAACCCTCTGCGGGGATGCGAATTCTTTTTAGTCTCGGCGAACCTTCTGCAGAGATTGTGCGTGTTGAAGCGCTCTCGCTGTGGCGCCGTGCGATTTTAGTACTCGCAAAATATCCTTTGGAAGTGGTCGCGGGTTCGCTTCGGTCCTAGTTGCTGGCTCGCTTCGGTCCTAGTTTTCATCTCGCTTCGGTCCTAGTTTCCTTACTCGCTTCGGTCCTAGTTTCTTCGCCGTTGACTATGGTGTTTGAGAGGCAACATCCTTGTCGACCCCACCCCGCCCGGCATGTCTTGTTGTTAGGTGTTTGAGAGGCAACATCCTTGTCGACCCCACCCCGCCCGGCATGTCTTGTTGTTAGGTGTTTGAGAGGCAACATCCTTGTCGACCCCACCCCGCCCGGCATGTCTTGCTGTTAGGTGTTTGAGAGGCAACATCCTTGTCGACCCCACCCCACCCGGCAGTTCTTGTTGTTAGGTGTTTGAGAGGCAACATCCTTGTCGACCCCACCCCACGCGGCATGTCTTGTTGTTAGGTGTTTGAGAGGCAACACCCTTTGCGTGTGTCCTGTTGTTAGTGCTCAAAAAGCTATCTTCCACTGCGCCTGAAGTGATCCAAAAATTGCGACAGAAGTGATCCGCAAATGCTCAAACTACGACCAAAGTGAGTGGATTTCAGCTGCGACCAAAGTGATCCAAAAACTGCGACCAAAGTGATCCCCCCGCCTTTGGAAGTTGTCTCGTGCTTTCGCAATCGCGCGGTCGCGGGTTCGATTCCCCCCTGGTCCGCGGCAGCTCCGGCTCAAGAAAAGAAGCCGTAGTATGTGGAGTGTACTCCTGGCGGCTCCGACCGGAAAATCGCAACCCTGAAGCGCAGACGCTCAGGCTGAGCATCTTGCGCACAGATACAAGCGCCGAGCGTCTTGCGGAGAGAAACTTGCACAGAGCAACGTGCACAGAACAGCTTGAAGACAGATGTCGAGCCACGTGCGTGCAGCAGCTTGCAGAGAGCAACTTGCGCGCAGCAGCCTGGAACAACGCAGCTTGCGCAGACACTGCCATGTTTCTCCGCGGCTGGAAGAGCGCTTGGGGAAAAATGCTTTCGGGCCAATCGTCCTCTAGCTCTTTTTCTTTGAGGGGTAGATTACGTATGGATCACCAAAGATGTGCACAGAAAACTCCGGACCCTCCAGACCTTTTTTTGAGGGGTAGATTACATATAGGGTCAGAACCATTCCGATCTTCAACACACCAAAGATGTGGCCAGAAAGCTCCGGACCCTCCAGACGCAAAAAGAAAAAAACCGCCGGTTACTCCCGCCGTTGACCCGCGCTTGTTTGAATTTCATCACTTTGACATTCAGAGCACTGGGCAGAAATCACATTGCGCCAACACCAGAAGAGATCTTCAGATCCGTCAGATGGCCTTTCACTGCCGCCAGGAGCCCCCGGAGCCCTCCGAGTCCAGCTCCTCGCGGGCGCCGGGGACTCGGAGTCTCGGAGGGCACAAGGGCAGGATCCGAATCGGACCCAGGGGCTGAACGCGTCAAATGAAATGCCCGAAGGAAAGCCGACAGGTCGTTTTTTCCTCACTTTCCCAGATGGGACATGCCTGTTGAGAGCCAAAAAGGATACAAAGTCTGAAGTCGGAATGACAACCTTCCAAATTACAACCTTCCATTTGCTTCAGAATATCTTTTTCTGTTGGTTTTAAAGGGAATCGATTTCACGACTGGACATATTTTTTGCTTCCAGGGTCTTAAAGTAACCAAATGGAAGCAACGCATTTCGGGTTGGGTTGTTTTTTTCTCTTTTTTTTTCTTTTTCTTGCTTCATCTCTTGGGCCCGTCAAAGTCCAGTTGCCCTTCTGAAAGCCATGCTTTCAGAGTACATGTGGGGAACCCTGGCTGGGTGGATGTGCTTGTTGTTTTTCTTTTTTTGTTCGAATGGTCCCTATGTCTCCATCAGGCCCTTGCAAGTTGACCTTTAAACCTTAGACCATGCATGCCGCGTGCCTCGCATGGTCTACGCTGGTGACCTTTTTGCCCACTTGCGTTGAATGCCAGGAAGCCCGCCCCCCCAAGGTCCCATTTCAAGGGTACGCTCAATCGGTTTTGATTTTATGTGGTTGAAGCATCTACGTATACGGAGCCCTTCTTTGTGAAGGGGACACTGTGGGGGAGCCAGCCCCTGGTTCAAAAAGAGCAGGGCGCAATCCAATTCAAACAGAGGGAAGACAGATACATCTTCGGGGGAACCCCTATTTAGGATGATCAATCTGCGGGTATGCCCTCCTGGTTGCGCATCCCAGAGGCACGTAGCTTTGTTAAGGCGACCTTAGTAGACAAATGAAATCCAAGGATGCATTTCATGGTATTTCTCTTGGAGGTAGGCCAGTATTTCTGACCCCGCTTGTCAGGACCCATGAATCAAAGAATGACAGCATCACAGGTTCCGGTTTGAATGCGTTGCTTTACTCCCGAGTGGGGCCAAGGAAGGGGTTTCCAGCAACTAGGCAAAGACTTTCTCGAGAGAGGCGGCCGTATGCGGCGGATTGCGGCGGTCTGATTTTTTTCAGCCCGCAGCTCCCCCAGAGAATGTGCTGAATGTGGTGTTTTGTTTTGTTTTGGTGGCCTTCTGTTCGGTTGCTTTATTCGCTCTGTGGATTTTGACTGCCAACAAAGAGGTTTACATTCGCCCACGAATGTATTCCCTTGAGGGTTCCCCCCCTTTCCCCCAAGCCAACAACTCGAACATATATTGAGATTTCCGTTCCCAGCCAAGCATGAGAATTGCTTTCTACATGGTGGGCACGTTTCAATCATGAACCATGTGGGTTCCAATCACGTGGTTTGGTTTATACATGTGGGTATCAATGATGACACACTTCAATCCTTCCCCAGAAGTAGCTCCCTTTTGTTCGCTTTCTTGGGGTCCCTTTTGTTTTCCAAGGGCCAGGCCACCAAAAGAGATCTCTCTCATTTTCTCCCAAGGGCTCCGAATTCGCGGGCCTAGAACCACCGCCTTTTCGGCTCGCTCCCAAGCGCCTCTCTCAGGGGTCTGAAGCTGCGGGGCTCGGAGAGAGAGCCGGAGCCGGACGCGGCGGACTGATTGGTCGATCCCTGGAACCCGTTTTTCGCTTCCCGTCCGAAGGCTTTCCCTCGCATGGAAGCGGACCGGTTCCCAGAAAGGAACACGGTCGTCCAAAATCCTGTCGGCTTCATGATGGTTGAGAAGTTTGTTGTCTAAAAAACACGTGCGATGTAGCCGCTACAGTTTTTCTTTGGGTTCTGCTTTCAACCCGGAGCCTTCGAAAGATGCACCTAAGGCCGCGCCACTTTTGGGAGGATCTTTGTATTGAGGGGCTGGTAGATAACCCTGACCGGGTGGGGTGGGGGGTGGGTGGGAAATTCTTTGGGCCTAAGTTGCGGGTATCGAAGAAATATTGACGCATTCCATGTATCATATCGGAGGACTTGTGAATGCAACAGCTGATGACTCCAAATGTTGGACTCCTTTTCTTCAGAACCACACGAAACCCAAGATTAGTGCGCCATTTTTTAGGGGACCGGCAACAAACTTGGTGTCTCTTTGTCAAAAGGCCCGGATGGATCTGCTGAAACGAGCTGAGTGTCCTTTGCTTGGAGTCCCTGATATTCGTCTCAATGTTTCTGTGCAGATGGTCTTCGTTTGTGTATCTGAACATGGAGTCTCTTTGCCCCAGAGTCCTGCTTCAAGTTTAGGAAACTGCCACGCGCAACTAGCCTGCGCGCCCTTGTCTGTGTTTTTAGGTTTCCTTCATTCTCTCTGTCAACTCTGTCAACAGCAAAACGAGCACAGGCCGTTTTCATGGGGTCTAAATCTGGCCCAGTAAAGACGGAACAAGTTAATTCTTCTCTTTTCTGGACAGTCAGCTCAAAGAGTATATGAACACCAATCTTCCATTTGCTTAAGAACGTATTGTACACATATGAATCAATATATATATATATATAGATTTTTTCCTGTTGGTTTTCAAGGGAATGGACTTCACCGGGCATATTGTCTCTACCTTTTCCGGGGACGAAGAAGGAGATGGGGATCAAGTTTCTCGCGCCATGGACACCTCTCGCCCCGCGGGTCCGAAAGCGAGAGACGGCCAAATCTCACCGCTGCTCGTTCCCGGTGGCCCCCTCAACTTTTGCTTTTGTTGGAAGACGGTTTTGGCAAAAAAGGCTGGGTGACCTTTTTTGGCCAAGCTCAAGTGAGGCTTCATGAAGGGCGGGGTTTGTTAGAATTTTGCCCTTGGCCAAGGAAATTCTAGAAACGCTTTGGATGTGGCTACTCTGTGGATCCACCCCCGTAGGATATTAAAAGAGTACCAAAAAAGAGTACAAGTAAAAAGGCCAACAGGGAAGAACAGGTGAAATCCACAAAAGGCACATCCAGACCGTTTTCCAGAGTAAAATGTATCTTGTGAATGAGAAATCCAGGGACCGCGAAGGTCGCTTGCCCGTGATTACTGCGGAATACCTCGTTTTCGACTGGTCCCCTCGCAACAAAAGCATGCCTTCGCCGTAATGCCGGGGCTCACCGATTTGGGGGAGAGACAATACGCCCTGCATGTTCTTTGCCTCCCGAAACAAATCCCAGGTGTTGGAATCATGGTAAAATATTTTTGTGGATGGGTTGACTATGGCTTCACTGTTCTTGGCATGTTTTTTGCTTTTTTAGTTTTTTGGTTCTGTTCATTTTTCGGGTCTGCAAAAAACACAGTTTTTCGCTACCCTACCAAGAGTAGAGATGATGGCCAATGGAGACGCGTTCCTTTCGCCAAGGCCGCTGGGCAGCTAAGACCCGGAGCGAGTTCTGCGCTTCGCGCGGCCACGGTCGAAACCTGCGCTGGAAAGGTGCTATTTTACAAGCTTTTTTTGGGGAGTTTTTTTTTTGTGTGTGTCCAAAATAAATAGACTACATAAACAAGTTGGTACCCTTATTCTAACTTCTCTACTGGAGGACCTAGTTGTACTTGGGTAGGTGAAGGGTTGGATCAAAGAGTGGGGATAATGAAAAGGGTTGAAAGAGTCCAGGAGGATTGGATGCAACAGTAAAACTTGGGGTACAAAGGCGTGGATAAACTTGTTCGCCTCCGGTTTTACTTGGGTAGATGAAGGTAGGATCATCTAGGGTCCCGACAGTTTTTGAAGTGCGGATCTCTTGGCACCCCACCTCTGGTGGCTTGCCAATGGTGCGGCGGCGAGAGAAAGACAGATATTTGCTCCTGTGACTTTCCTTCCATTTGCACAAGAATATTCTTTATTTTCCCCTGTTGGTTTTAAAGGGAATCTATCACTACTGGAAATATGTTTCATTTTTTCCAGGGGTCTTAACCAAATGGAGTCGGCTTGCCAATGGTGCGGCGCCGAGAGAAAGAGAGATATCTGCTCTTGTGAGTCTTTCCTTCCATTTGCGTAAGAATGAATGTTATTTTCCCCTGTTGGTTTTAAAGGGAAACTATCACTACTGTTTTGTTTTTTCAATTGTTCTTAACCAAATGGAATTGGCGCCCTCCAGTTTTTTTGGCCTACCCTTAAGTCTTTTTTGCCAAGTTGATCGTAGACTCCTTTAACGCCAGGTTTCGATTACCCGCATGCTGGCCGACCGCTGTCGGGCGCATCCCTCGCAAAAAAAACTCACCGAGCGTGATTTGCGTGGCGCTCGACCGGGGGAGGGGGTGCCAAGGCCGAGGTTCGTCGGTTGATTTCCAAAGCATCAAGCGCGCCAGCCATTGGGATGGACATCCCTTGTCAGAGCTCGATTCCACCCCTGTTTTTCGTTTTGCTTTGGCGGGTGCCCACTCAAAATCGTCAAGCCCAAAGAAAGGTTCCCTGAGTCAACAATGCCTGGGCAACCTGGGGCTAGCAGGGGCAGCTATGTTCTTGTTTGGTGGTCTTCTCTGTCAACCTGATACGGCCCACACAACTCTTCTCGCCTCCGTCCGCGAGAGAGTCTCCGGCCACGTTAGCAAGCCTACTTACAAGTCCCACCAAGTAGAGTGTCATTTGTTGGCGGGTTGTGACCCCAATGGCCAATCACATCCTAATCCTTTCAGTTCCAACCTTGCAAGCTTGTTTGGGATCCTGGAAAAGACCGTTTTCAGGACAGGCCAAAGCGGCTTTAGACCATTCTTTTAAAAAGGGAATTGGAGTTGACACAGTGGTTTTATGCGGTTTTGCACCTAAGGCCACTGAGCATTTGCCCGCAGCATGCGTTTTTGTTTGTTTGTTTGGAATGCGCGAGCCCAATGAGAATGCATTCCCAAACCCAATCAGAGTTCTAGCAGGGCGGTTGCGGCTGGGAATATGAGATTCTGTTGGAATATCAGTGGACAGTCAATTTTGCAGGTACCTTTGGGGCACTCACCGAATGTCCCACAACTCACCCAGCCAGTGGACACACTTTACACCTTTTTTTTTCCTGGTGGTGGCCCAAAAAGTGTCGACTTTTTTGGGCCGGTCACTCGCCAGGTGAGACAACAAAATGCAGGGTCTCAGGGCTTTCCCCACATCTTCACCGGAACCAAAGGCAAATTCTGTCGCGTCTCATATGCCCCGTGGGCTCAAACGAGATGGGCGTGGCCGACGCCTCTCAATGGGCAAAGGGCTCAGTGCGCGCGGGGGCGTTGGCTGTTGGTTTCTGCCGGGGTTGCCCATGGATGCCAGGTGTCCATAGCCACTGGCTCAAAACCGATTCGGGTAAGTGAAGGTTAGGTTGCCATAAATAGCCGCGGATCTCCGCCTTCTCTTATTGCCTGAAGCATGGTTCTGGGTCGACCATCTTAATGCCGAGCTTTGACTCTGACTCACCTGATTTTCTGGACGCACATGGTTTGGTTTCGAGCATTGCTCGGGTTCGACCAGTGACTGTAGCACATCGCCACCAAAGAGCGGTCCCTTCAGGACCTCGGTTGGAGCCGGAGGGGCGCAAAAACGCCCAACCTCTTCCTAAAAATGGAAGTATTCACAGGCAAGGCCTTTTTCTGGTGTTTCGATGCTTCCCCACTCGGATTTTTTGAGAGGGAGGTGACCTCATTTCTCACGAGCTTGGGCGAATTTGGTTCGCAGTTGTGGGAAGCGGTTCCCTGGTTCAGCGCGTGGCAGCCGAAGCTCTCGCGCGAGGCTGGCCATGCCGGGCTTCTCCCGGGCGCGGGGGCCTGGTGTGGCCTCCTTTTTGGAAGCTCCACACATGGGGCGCCGATCCGGTCGGTCAACGAGGGAAACCACTGGTGAATTCATGCCACTTCAAACGGCGAGGTAGAACCTCAGTGCTGAAATGCGTTTTCAAGTGTAGAGGCTTTTACCTTCCCAGATTTTCATCAACCGGTGGTCAATGACTCCCCACATGTTTGCCAGGGAGAAGCACCCCCCCTATCAATACAGTTGGTTGAGAAATACTTGGGGTCAACGTGTTGCAATTGAGGGGAATTCCAGTGACCCCTTTTTGTAACAGCGCGATTTGTTTGTTTCGGTTTTGTGGCGTGACGCCCTCGCCCGGAGATCCCTCGCTGGCACCGAAGTCTGCCAATCCGGGCTCAAGTTAAGAACTAGGTCCCCCAGTAGTGCCCTTTTACCCTTTTTTGGGGGCAGGGTTCCCCTACTAAAATAGACTCCATAAAAAGTTGGTATCCTGATTTTAACCTCTCTACTGGAGGACCTAGAGAAGTTTCAGGGCAATTTACCCTTCCTCCCACGAGCACGGCACCTGTGAGGTACTTGGAAGATGAATTTCTTTTTGAAGGGGTCCTGTCAAGTGCCACGTTAGTTGGAGGGAAGGTAAAACGGAATGACCACCCTGAACCTCTTAGCGGAGCCTGTTCAATACGCTCAAGCAAGTTTTGCGCTTCAGAACCCTGGAATTCCATGTGCCTTCCTCCCTCTATAGGTGATCAATGGGTTAGTGGGACTTGCCCCACCCTGTTTTCTGCAAGGTTTATTTGTTGCGCTGGCAAACTTGACTTCTTGAGAAGCTTCTTCATTGTTTAGACCTCACGGGTCACCGGATGGTTCTCCCCTTGAAAGGGGTTCCCGACTGTGGAACACTATGCCCAGGACCCAAAGAGTCTTCCATGGCACTGACCAAGGCAAATCGCGAGGTCGCCAAAGCCATCGTTACTGGTCAGTGGGTACCAACTTCACTGCTCGTCGACTGTTCTTGGAAAGGTTTCTTCTTCTTTTTTAAGCTTTTTGGTTCCGATCAACTTTTTGGCGCGTGGCAGCGAGAAAACAACCAACATTTTTGGCTCACATGCCCAGGATTCGACAGATGGGTGTGTCTTTTTTCAGAACCCCGCCCCCCCCCCCTCCCCCAAATGGTGGTTTTCGACCCCAAAAACTCTGGCAGATGATTTTTCACGACATGGGCACTCCTCCTACACAACTTGTGTTTTCCTTTCGGTGTCCCTTGAAAACAACCTGAGCACGTCACAAAAGCGACTCACCCAAGCAAGTCGTCAGGGTTGTTGCCCTTGCACACTTTCATGCGCACCACCTTCCGACGGCCTGAATGGGGCTCTTGGCACCCCACCTCTGGACGGCGTACTGTACCGAGGGTGCGGCAGAGGGGGAGAGCCACACTTACTTTCATTTGCTGAAAGGAATATTTTGTTCATTTCCCCTGTTTGGTTTTAAAGGGAATCTATCACTACTGGACATATCTTTAGTTTTTCCAGGGGTCGAAGAACCAAATAGAAGGTTTCCTTTCAAACCCCACCAGCCCAACCCGAGGTGTCTCCTAGGAGGGCAAACGCTTCGGCACAACGGTTGCGCGCAGGGGTCTGAACCAACCAAATGGCTGTGGGTCAAAAATAGGTACCCAGAATGGCTTGCCCTGGTAAATGGAAACATGGACATTTCAACCTGCGGACTCCTCGACGTCTTTTCTTTCTTTTTCGGCCGCGAGGAGCTCGAGGCGCGGCCCTTGGCAGTGCGCATCTCTGAGGCTGGGTCCTCGTGGCTGTCTTTGGGACCCCCCAAATATATACTTCCCCAGAGTTAGCTCCCCTTTTTGTTTTTTGGCTTTTTTGGGCTCCCTTTGTTTTCCACTAACCAGGCAAACAATATTATTATTTTTTGCTGGGGTCCTAATTCCAGCCTATATGTATATATTTGAGGATTATTTCCTCTTCACCCCCCCCCCCCCCAAAAAAAAAAGAACAAAGAAACAAAAAAGAAAACAAACGGAAAAAAAAAGTATCCCGAAAAAGATACATGTCTGTGGAATGTTAGGCCGGTCGCTATAGGGTTCAGGTAGTGCCCAGGCTGTACCAATTCCGGGACGTTTGGTGGGGCTCTCTTCCTGCATACTGGGATAGGTTTGGGAAAGACATATGTTCGTGCAAGGTTCCCCTTGCTGTGCTCAGTGAGCGACCATGTATCATATACCCTTTTGCCAATGAAGCGGGCAGGGGGCTTCCAAAATCCGCCTGTCAGCTTCCCCGAATGGAAGGCGGGCACCTTCTTTGGGCCCCAGGGCGGCATTCACAAGTTGAGACCTTTATGTGCGTTCACCAGAGGCTCCGGCATACCGGCAGACCATGGGAAGAGTTTTGAGAAGGGGCAGCGAGCGCCGTGTGGGCACCTCCCCAAACTTTGCCCTGCTCGGCAAGCCCGCGCAGCTTCTTCCCATTTTTTGGCGCGGGACTTTTTAAATGTCCATCCGTGTTCGAGAGCCGGCGCCGAAGCCATAGCGGCAACTGCTGCTCCCAAACATCTGAGAATATGTTGTTTCTTCTTGTTTTCTTTTTTTGTTTGTTGCTATCTTTCCAGTTTCCCTTCCGCCAGCTGAAAAGCGGGGACAGAAGGCTTGGCTTGGGGGTCTCTTGGAGGTTTTTGGCGTCACGGTAACATTTTGCGCTGGGGGACCGACCGGCCCGGAACTGGTGCGCGCGGCCGCTGTTTTTTTTTTTTTTGTGGGGGGGGGGGGCGCACAGCGGGGATTTCTGGGCCAAGGCGGCAATGAGCCAATGCATGCCGCGCAGAAATCAACCAATCCGACTGGAGGTCTCATCCATGCCCACTGAAAGGGAACACCTTCCAAGAATCAACCAAGAGGCTTATTAGTCCGAGGTTGACATTAACCAACCCCCATCAAGCACTGTTGTTAGTGGGCCTTTAGCCTCTTAATTAATGTTGACCCCCGCAAAAGTCAGCCTCGTTTTTTTAGTATGGGGGTGCTCCAAAAGTGATGGTTGATTAGTATGGGGTCAACATTCGAAACATGGAGCCTAACAGATCCCCAGAAAGTCGTCTGCCAGGGCCCCACCCCACCCCTCGGGCAGTCGTTGCAACGTCAGGCCGGAAGAAAAGCGCTGAAAGCGCAGGCGAGAGAGGGCGATTCGTCCGGTGCCAAGCCATATGTTCCTTTCAAACCTCCCATTTGCTCAAGGGAATCTATCACTAGAGATAATTTTTCCAGGGGTCTTAACCAAATGGAAGAACACACATCGCCATCCGTGAAAGCAGTTGCTTTGCCTACTCATGGCGAACAGGAGATGATGCCGGATAATTACATAGTCGATTCCTTGGCGGAGACGCTTGCAACCGAAACGAAGCATGGTACATGGGGGTGGCGGAAACAAACAAAATAACAATCTTCCATGGCGTCCCATCTTGCAAGAAAAAGCCGTATTTAGGTTTTGAGGCACATGTCTCTGCCCTCTGCAAGGCCGCGCACCCAGAACTCCCCGGAACAAAAAACCCGCGCCCGCGCAGGCTAGATTTCCAGCCCAGGTGCAGGCGCGAATGTCGCAACTTGGGGACGCCGACCGAGCAGTGGCAATCATAATTCCGGACAACTATGCAGTGCCCAAAAGATATTGCAGAGTAGGGGGACGGGAGAAGCAGGAGAACAGCTTTAGTTCACCTTTTGCCGGATCGCGATGTGTAGGGCTTCGTAACCACCTGCGAGTGAAAAATCAAGCTGACAGGTTCCCTGTAAGCCCCCTTGTAAGTTAATTTGTTATGGAAACCCGCAGGACCACACAATCTTCTCAACACCTCAGTAAGGCCTAACCCTTGGAGAAAAAGCAGCTTCCGTGCCTGTTGGGATTGGTGGATGGTCCCAACTGTAGGGTGCCGTTTTGTTTTTCTTTCTTTTTTTTTGTGGAGTAGCAAGCGCAAAAGAAAGGCCTGAAAGATGGGAGAAGGCGGCACCAAATATGCAATTTGTAGGGGGAGGAGGGGACCGCAAGGTGGCGGGCCGTGAGCTGCTATGAGCCTTCCGTCACGCGACTGCCGACGTGACTTGCCAGCCAGAGTGATTCCCGGTCGCCCTTCTTTCTCAAATTTTCTCAGCGACTGGACAATGGACAATGCGTTTGGGGGAAAAGGGGGGGGGGGCCTGTGCGGGAGAGTCCCATGTTGAACATTCTCCTTCCCACCAACATGGCGCCTGGAGGGTACCTGGAAGAATTCATGTGAGGTGCCATGGAAACGTGGGAGGAAGGGCTCATGAAGTGTTTTGGACGCGAACAGCTATTGCGATCGACTTCTCTGGACATGTCTTCGCCTCTTTTCCCAGGCGAGAAAGCAGCTGGAAGCTGGAAGTGAATCGCTGGTTTGGATTGGGGGAATTTCGGGTCCCTGGTTGAGGGATGAGAAACTCTTGGGCTCCAAACCACCGGGCTCCGAATGCACCAATCCAAACCAACCCAAGCCACCAATGAGGGGGTGAACCTGGAGTCCCTCTCAAGAAATCGAGGAAACAAAGGAAAAACACAGAAGAAAGAAAACCTCCAAACCCTCCAAACCACCAACTAAAAGGAAGCCCAACCAAAAACCAAATGACCGACCACGACCACCCACAAGCACAACCAACCACAATGAACCACAACCAGCAACCAACCCACCAACGGCAACCAACCAAACCGCGTGGCTTTTTTCTCCAAACGCAGGCTGCGGGGCCGCCACTTCCGCTCCGCACGGTGCAAAGCCCTCGCCTCGCGACCGGGACGCCTCGCACTGCCACGGCCGAGAACTGAGGGTCGGTCTTTGGTTCTGAGGGCACCGGCAACTCTACCGCTATTGGGTTGGATCTTCAGACTTTAAACTTTTTGGATTCCCCTCGTATTTCCTTTTAACCGGCAAAAGTTATTTTTGTTTGCTGGGGGATCTACCGCACCCAAGGCAAGAGAATCAGCTTCCTACGAGTGGAAGGACCCTGAGGTGTTTTCTTAGTGCTTTCGGGGTTGACCCAGGTCTTCGTCAACTGGATCGCCCAGTTTCTTTCTTTTTTTTTTGTCGGACAAAGTTGCCCTAAAAAGCAGCCGCGGCGGCTGGGAAAAAAAAGCAGCAACTGGCGATTCGGGCACCCTGTTCTTGCTGCGATGGGTAAGGAAGGGGGAATCAACCTGGGGTTCCCGAATAAAGGACACCATCAGTTGGACATTGACATTCTAACCCATCTGGAAAGCCACAAAGGAAACCTTAAAAGAAATGGTTCGCTGATTTTGAGATAAGTTGAGGAATGGTTTTCACTTTTTGGGCTTGGGCCATGCAACCATGTAAATAGTAAACACAAAGTCTGGACATTTGGTTCAACTCAAGTGAGTGAATCCAGTCAAGTGAGTCAATGGGAGGCCCTGGTTAGCCAATAGGGGGCAGGGGTGGCCCATTGAGGAAAGGGTCGGTGAATCCAACTTATGGTTGGAGTATCCAACTAATCTGGGCAAGTTCTATCAAGCACCGATCCCGGGGTTTTGGTGAGGGGTTTCTTCCGAAGCGCGTCTATTCGGCACTGTAAACATTAAACACCTCAGTAGCCCATGTGGAGTGTGGCCAGAATTACAAGTATGGTCTTCCATTTGCTTCAGAATATTGTTTTACTTTCCCCTGTTGGTTTTAAGGGAGCTGAAAGGAGGGTTTGAGCGACCACTTTGATCTTGGGGAAGCCCCCTTGTCCATTTCCATGACTGTTTCTTACAGGGTAGCGCAGTTTGACCACCGCTCGCTTGTTCCCAAAACAGTTTCTAAAGGCCATTTTAGGTGATTCGTATCCGTGTATCGTACAATACTGCTCAGAAGAAACACCTTCACTTCAACCACGTTGGTAGAACCATCAGTCAATGAGCTTTGTGCGCCCTGTTTGGCGGCCTTGCCTGTTTGGTGATCTACGTTGAGTCAAGGCTAGGGTTACTATTGAGTTCCTGGTCGGTCACTCACCGTGCCCCATCCCAGGCAGAGCGGCCTCCTAGAAGCAACGAGGTTCGCAGACAGGCGAGGGCGCTTCTCCTCGTTCCGTCTGGTTTTAATTTGGGGCCAGCGGCTTGCCATTCGGAGTGCGCGCGCGTTTCGTAATGTGTCTTCCCCCATCTTTCCCCGCCAATAAATGTGGAAGCTGAAAGGGCCGAACGCCTTCCCCTTGACTGAACGAGCTTTTGCGAGGATACCGACAATGGAAGACCAACCACAACAAAAAGATCCCCCCATCCAGTGAAAGAGACCTGCCCCTTCTAGCCATCCCGAAGAAGAAGAGAAACAATGGCTTAGGCTGGTTCCACGGCCTGGGCGGGCTTGTGCCGCGATTTTTGGTTTGAGGTCCGTCCTCCAGTCCAGGCTGACTTCTTGGTCGTTGGGGGTCCCCTTCCAACGGCAACTGGACGATTTATGAAGTGCCCTTAGGCGTTGCAAAAAGTTCCGGTTCCATCCAGGATGCTCTGCTATGGATGGCAGGGAGTTGAAGGTTTCTTGGTTTGGAACCAAACCAAGGTTGCTCTTCCCCTTGCCACCTGGAACTTCAGGGCTTTCTCAGCCGAAGTCCCGCAAACTTTGTTCCTGCCAAACGTTTCGCGGCCTTACTTGCCGGTTCTCATATCAGCCTTTTGGTTTCCCGTTTGTTTTTCTGTTTGTCTAGGTCAGATTGCCAGGTGCTTACAGGTGAGCTTACCGACACCCGCATTTTTGTTTAACCTCTACGAAGATTCCCTAGTGTTTCGCCCTTGAACTTTGCCCAGAACGCGGAACTGGCTCCTTGAGGTTTGCCTTAGAACGGGTTGAGCGTTGGTTAATGGACTGAAGGCAACCCGCAAGCAGGCACACTCAGCTCCACCGCTTGCGGGGTGAATGGACTTGTGGACTTGTCTATTCACTTTTCAACTCCTTTCGTTCGCCCGGCATTTTATTTTTATTTTGCAGCTTCTTGTTGCCAGGTTTAGTCATCTTCGCCTAACAAGTTTGGCCATTCTCATCTTCAGCCGGCGGAGTTTCTCCGGTGGCCCTGGCCAGGCCGATGATGCCAAGGCCGAGGCTGGGGAGTGGGGAGTGTCGCATGGGCATGTTTTGGCATTTTTGGGCATTTTTGGGGCGGTTTGGGGCGAAATCACCCATCCAAGCCAGCCATTAGGAGGCTGAAGCACCCATCCAAGCCAATCAGAGGGAGGCTGCTGCAAGTTGGCAAGCAACCTGTAGTGGGGCTCAAAGTTGAGAGACAGTCATCCAGAGATCTTCCTGTTTCGAAACCCACTCCCAGGGGAGAGAGTGGGAGCCAATTCTGATTTTTTGGAGGGGTGACCATTTTTAGAGGCTAGGCCCCCCAGTAGTGCCCTTTTACCAACTTTTTTGGGGGAGGGGTCCCCTACTAATAGACGACAGCAAAAAGTTGGTACCCTCCTTCTAACCTCTCTACTGGAGGACCTAGAAGAAGAAGCGGTGGTTTGCTTTCCTGTTAGAACGGGGGGGAGGTCGCCAGCTTCCCTTTTTTTTTTCTCGGCTGGCAGTTGCTCGCGTGGCAGGCGGTTTTTTTTTGTTTAGGGGGTGCCGAACTGGCTTCAGCGCTTTCCAGAAAGTGAGTGGCATGTTTGATGTTCTTCTTCTTTCCTCCAGGGGATCTCTTCGTGGTGCCTGTGCTCAATGCTGGAGCCCTCTGGGCAATACGGAAGCAGCTCTCAAAGGGGCAATCAACCTTTTCGTACAATGGAGTTCATGGAAGCTGGGGGGGAGGGAGGGGAGGGGAGGGGAGGGAGAGGGGCGGGGAGGGAGGGAGGGAGGGAGGGAGGGAGGGAGGGAGGGAGGGAGGGAGGGAGGGAGGGAGGGAGGGAGGGAGTCCAAATAAGCCAATAACGCCTTACTTGGGTTTGTTTGCGCTCCTCCCCCCTCTCCCTCCCCCCAGCCCCCATGACACCTGTTTGTTTTAAGCCCGTGGCAGTCGTCCCCCAAAGAATTTCGCCAGCGATCCAGGGGCCAGCGAAGATCTCGGCCGCTTGGAATGAGCTCGGCTCGCCGGGGGGGGGAGGGCTGTCGAAACAGGGGGGGCGGGGGGGGTGTCCCATTGTGTGCCCTGTGCGGAAGAATTGCCTGATATGAAACTGACCAAGAAATTACGAATAGTCTAAAAAGTCTAAAACACATGGGACATCGCCTGGCATTTATGGCAAGACAAAGCCTGAGCAATGTCTCCTTCTACGCGGCTATGGGGAATTCATGGGATGTGCAGATGTACAAGGCTGCGCTTTACCTTCAAGGCAAATCACCGCTTCCTCTTGCTGGAAGTTGGCAAGCCAAACGTTTAAGATTTCTCCGAGCCCGCAATTGACAAGCACAAGGGGAAGACATTGGGGTTTTCAATCCAATGAATCCGAGACATGGCAAGGGGAACCATAGGAGGGTTTTGGCCCTGAATGGCGCTGTGTGGCCCCTGATGGCAACTATTCGTCAGCAAAAGCCACCATTAGGTTGCAGTGACTCCCCTTGGCATGGCTCTGAATCAGTGTTTGGGCGTGTCTTCTTTTTTTTTGGGGGGTACTCTTTTTCTCTGTTGCATGTTGCTTGGATGCTAGGACTTTAACAACTTTTCGCCAACTACCGGGTTTTCCATCAAGCCACTAAATGTTAAACTGTTAAACTCTTAGCAGGGGCGCACCTTTGAGGTTTACAGGGAAGCCCAAAATGACCACCAACACCATGTATACGAAGGCCCCTCGAAAGCGCAAGCTTTCCGAGGATCTCTTCGAGTCCTGCCTTAGCCTTGGCCAAGCCCGCGGGGGGGGGGGGGTGGAAGGGACGCCTGTGGACTTTGGGCTTGATTGAACAGGGCTCCAAAAGAAATTCATCTTGCAACCATTTGAACCATGTTGCTTTTTCAACACCAAATTAAAGTTGGAATCCCATCATTTACAAGTTGCAATGTTCAGGTGTATAATGCATCCGGATCCCTGTTGAAAGCCACTCAAGGTTTCCTAGCCATTTCCCTTTTTGGGTTGACTAAAGTGGCCATGTCAAGGGAAACCATCGATCAGTTGATCAAGCTAAGGGTAAATCCAGTGACCCCTGCCACCCTGGAGGCAAATAAGAAGTTTTGCAGCCGCCTTCTTAATTCTTTACATGGTTCTGGGCAGACCGTTTCAATACCGAGTTTTGATGATAACACGTGTGGGGCAATGATTTTCCTATCAGCCAGAGGCGAACTTCCTGCCCCGAATTGGTGACAGAACATTGCCCGGCTTAGCTTGTCCTTTGATTTGTTTTGCTTTTCGTTTCCCCTTAGTCAGCATTTGGCAGAGGGCCTAAGGTTGCGCAGCTGTTGCCCACCGTCCGGCAAACAACAGCTTGATGGCCCTGTTGTTTTGCCCCAAGAAAAAAATCGGCCTCGCAACATGCCAAAATGTGTTCTTGTTGGTTTCCTTCATGGTTCGACCAAGAGTTGGACTACCCCAACAAAAGCGAACCACACCCAACTGTGACTCATGGTTCCCTCATATTCCCTCATAAGGTGGGACCTCTTTTGTGGGAGTACTTGCCTTCCGAAGGGTTCGCCCTTGACCCAGAATCTGAACAGCATCCTGCACCAGGGATTGATAAAGCCCTGTAGATTTCCATATCATCCCGGGGTTGTACAAAAATATTCCTGGGCCCCAAAAGGTCATGGGTAGCTTTTCCCATCATAAAGGTCACCTTCCTTGGTCCCTAATCAGTCAGAGGTAAAGGAGCTTTGGACCAACCCCTCCATTTCTCTTGCAAAGCTCGGAGGTGAAGCTGGCGGTCTTTTTCAGCTTCAGAAAGCGGTTTGGAGATGCGCCTTTTGTGGATTTCACGCCGTTTTTCTTTCTGTTGGCCCCTGTTCAGTGCTGTTTTAAAGTAGCCTTTGAGATATATCCTGCATGGGTGGACCCACAGCTTCGCCACACCCCAAACCGTTTTCTAAGCTCTCCATCCCTGAGGCAATTCAGTGGCCGATGCGGAGACGGCCACAGGGTCCCGGGCCCTGTCCAAGAGCTCGGAGGCGAGTCCGAGAGTTGACGCCCGGAAGTTTCGACCGACACGGGGCAGGCTGTTTCCAGGTCCCCCAGTGGTGCCCGTTTTGAATCCATTTTTTTTGGGGGGGGTTCCCCTACCAAAATAGAGTACAGAAAAAAGTTGGGTACCCCTCTAAGCTCTCAAATCTGAAAAACCTAGGAGTTTGAGACACCCAAAAGGCGATTTGGGTACGAGTCGAAAAGCCAGGAACTCGACCGGGTTTGGTCCGTGGTTCCATTTACAATTTATGGGTACCCATTTTTGACCCACAGCCATTTCGGCTTGGGGCATGCAGGCATTTACAATTTATTGGTACCCATTTTTGACCCACAGCCATTTCGGCTTGGGGCCTGCAGGAATTTACAATTTATTGGTACCCATTTTTGACCCACAGCCATTTCGGCTTGGGGCCTGCAGGAATTTACAATTTATTGGTACCCATTT
>CAUJNA010002557.1:272500-285000 GCA_963377175.1 Effrenium voratum
GCAATAAAAACTGCTGAGGATTTCGTACTCCAAGAGCTGCGTTGAATTTGTGCGCGTTGAATTCCTGCGTGTGCTTGGAAGGCTACTGTATGTGAGTGGTCGGCAAACTCAGGCACAACCAGCACCTCAATGGCACTTAAATGGAACCAACGGGCTCCAAAACCTTCCCACCTTGTCCTTCTCCAGAAGAGCAGACTTCACTGGTACCGATTTTTGACCCACAGCCACTTTACCATGCTGACCTCCACTTCTGCATTGAAGAAAATAGATCGATGCTTCGGGACAGGCAACACGCAGCATTTGAGACATCAAACAGCGACTTGTCAAACATAGGCAGTTCTTTCAGCTCATTGAATTAAATTCGCATTTAGCTAGGAGGCCTCCGTTTTGCAATTGTTTTTGGGTACATGGAACATACTGTAAAGCCACGGCGGCGAAGCCGAATGAATTCCAGCTGGGGGATCCATTCTTGGGCAACTGCCATTGCGACTTCGTCAAGGTATTTTGTTTACCTCCCTGATCTTCGGGGTCTTGGTGTTTTCTCTTCCGGCGGATCACCCCGGGTGTGTCTCAATATGACATAGGACAACTTTCTTCCCAGTCATGAGACCAGTCGCCCGGCCAGGCTGAGGGCCATTTGTGGGCCACACATTCCGCACCTTGGGATTCTTTTGCTCAGCTCAGACCCCCGTTTCTCCCCCAGCCGTTGGCCCAAGAATGGCCTTGAACGAAGCCTCCGACTCTTCCATTTGCTGAAATGAATATGTGTTTGTTTTCCCTTGGTGGTTCTAAGGGGGATGTATCACTAGTCGGACTAGTTTTATTACTATTATTTTTATTATGATTATTTATTTTTATTATTATTTATTATCTATTTATTATTTATTATTTATTATTTATTATTTATTATTTATTATTTATTTATTATTATTATTATTATTATTATTATTATTATTATTATTATTATTATTGTTATTATTATTTATTATTATTTGTTATTATTATTAAGCAACAACAACAGAAACAAGAAGATCAACAAAAAGCAACACACTCGGGGGGGGCAAAATCTGCAGCCTTGGGCCGGCTGAGGTCTGCTTCGAGGAGGTAGCGCCCAGCAACACCTGCGTGTCCCTGGTCCGTGGTCTGTCTCCCGCGCCTCGGCTTCCATCTGAAGCCAATATTTGTGAATTTTCTCCTGGAGGGGGTTCTCTCTTCCATTTGCTGAAAGGAATCTGCTCTATTCGTTTGCGATTTTCCCCCTGGGTTTTAAAGGGAACCTATCACTAATGGACAGGTGTTCTCATTTTTTCCAGGGGTCGAAAAGCCAAATGGAAGGCTTCGATTCAATTTTCCACGGGTTGGAGGCGTGGGGTGGGGCGTGGGGGGGGTATCGGGGTATGGTATGGTCCCTTTCCAATTCACTTTCATTTTTCCCCCAAAACGTTCCATCCAAAGGTGGATGGTTTTCGTCTTATGCTTTTTAGTTCCATCCAAAAGTGGAGGCAACATACACCGTGCCCCTTCATTGGACGCTTGAGGAAGGGCGGCCGGTGGTGATCAAGAAGCTGAAGCGGATCTTCTTCGGGTCCCGCGTGCCTCGACAGGCCGTGAGCTGGAGGTGTCTCGCCACCGGCGCGGCAAGGCCCCTTCGAATGGACCTGGAATGAGCCGTGTGGTGTCCTTGAACTGGGTTCCCCGTGTTTTTCTTTGGGCTTGGCCAACCAAAAGGTGATCCATCACCTTGTATTTCCAGGTCCCTTGGGCAGTTACATTGGGCTTGGGCCATTGCAGAAAGGGGGGCAGATTCCTTTGTTCAGTGCACTTGGCCTTCATTTGGTTAGCTCTCCAGTTTCCTCACTTTTGGGGGGTTGCCTAAGAAAAGCGGCAATCGCATGGACTTGTTTGGCACTTCTCTCAGGTGAGTTAGATTTTGAAACTTCAAGCACTTTGGGAAACAAAGCAAACCAGGGTTGTGGGATCAAGGGGTTTATCCCCACTTCTGTGATACAAGGGAATCCCCTTTGTATATGGGGGGTTAGTCTTTGGGAGGCTCCTTTTGTCGTATCACAGAAGTGGTCATTTCCCACAGTTGCTCCGAGTAAAAAGTGAAAGCCGGATGCTGGGGTTCTGGCCCGTCTGGCATGGCTTGTCAAAGACTTCCAGTGACCCCCAAGAAATAGAACGGTTAAACCTCAGTTAAAACGTATTCCCCAATCTGCTCTTATTTTTGGCCTCATCCCTTTTTTGGTTGGAGGGTTCCTCCTAAACTAGACTACACAAAAAGAAGTGGGTACCAACTTATTCTAACCTCTCAAATCTGGACCTAGCCTGGGGTATTTTTTTCCAGTCTGGCAAAATCCGGCCAGTTGCTCTACGCTTGGAGCTCCCAGACTTGGGAGCCCAGACTTTCTCATCCCCTGCGAGCAAGGAAAGGAAAGGTGAAGCAAAGGCTTACCTTCCCTTCCATTTGCTGAAATGAAGGTGTTTTTCCCGTGTTGGTTTTAAAGGGAATCGGTTTCACTACTGGAAATCCATTTTTTCCAGGGATCTTAACCAAATGGAAGTTGCGCATGACGCTTGGCATGACCCCTTGGGAAGGAAACTGCTCCAGGAGTCAGGTGCAATGGTGGAAGAAAACATGTCCAGTTGGGAGTCGCCTTACACCTCACTGGTGTCGGATTGCAACTCACCACCACTTTTTTGTCTGAGGAATCTTCATTCGGGGAGGGGAGCTCCTTTGCGGGCTTCGTGTGAAACATGCAGAGAGGTACTTTTCAAACCTCCAAACCAGCCAATTGGAGGCATGCAGCTGCAACGTGTCCTAGGTCAGGTTGGTCAGTCCCCGTATTTCTTTGGGTTGTTTTAAACATCACATTTTGTGCCCATCATTTGCCTTTGTAACGGTGATGCGCCAAGGAGGAGCAGAAGGGCACCCTGCTGGTTGAACATGGCCCTGGTTTCAGTTTGGTTCCGATCGCGCGCCATCTATCAGGCGACCCTGTTCAAAAGGGTTTTAATATTCCAGAAGGCTTACACCGAAGAAGACCCCCTTCGTGGTTCGCATCCGGCAAGGACCCCTTCGTCGACCCGGGTCGCCCAATCTGTTGCCAGTGCCATGCCAAAAGGCGACCTCGGACTGGAGACTCCTCAGTTCCTGAGTTCCTGGGCTTGAAAAACTTTTTGGGACGGTTCACCCCGGATTAATAAACCCCTGGTTGATTAATATGGGGGTGTCCCCGTTTAGTGGGGATTCATCACTTTTGGAGAGAACACCCCCCTAATAATGGGACGGGTATATTAATCCTGGGTCGACATTAGTGGTAAAAAGCAGCGTTTGGACTTCTTGGGCTTCCAATTTTTACTCAGGAAGTGAGCAGACGTTGGACCTGACATCCCAGGAAGAAGAGCGGGAGTGGAGCAGATCTTGCCGCGCCTTGATGGAGATGGAGCCCCATGAGAACTTGTGCCAGGTGCTCGATCTGGTGGAGGACCTTTTGTTGAGCCGGGATCGATCGATCGATCGGTGCGAGAGAGGCGATCGGGTGTCCTGGAAGCTTGACTGCTATTGGGCAACGGGTCTTTAGACTTTAACTTTTTGGTTGAAGTCAAGTTGGGCTTTTCCACACGAACCCCGGAAAAAGTTATTCACCTTTTTGCAGAGGGGTCAACAGCAACCAAGTAAGGGGACCCCCCCCAGGTTCACTTGCCTCATGCCCCACTGAACACCGGCAAGATGATTTATGAGGTGGGCACCCTCTATCGGTCCAGGCCGGTTGTTTGAGAGGAGGGTCCACGAAAGTCAGCGCGCCCCTTTTTTGAGGTCCTTTGGGGTCTTGTAGTTCGCTTCCACCAGAGCCTTTGCGCGTGTTGTTGGCTTGAAGGATGAATTTAGTCACCCCTTCTTCAGAACTGGCCCTTTACCCCTTTTCCACACCCATGGAAGTGGACAGGAGGCCTTCTTAACAGGACATCAGCTTTCAACAAGCCTCCTGTCAGCTACCATGATTCTGGGACAAAGGGAATTGTTTTGGTTCTCAGGCTGGCTTTTCCATCAAACCTACAAAAGCTGATCGACCTCTTGCTCAGACTATCTGACAGCTATGTTCCCAAACTATCTGCCCTCCAAGTGGAGCTGGCCAAAGTCCGAGCTGCTGGTATGACCTGGATGGCATTCTGGTCAATGCCAGTGGCAAGCAGAAACCCTGAGCTCGTCAAGAGAAATATTTGGCGAGTGTGATGTTTCACAGGACTCGTTGGGAGGTGAGGGTTTGTTTGGCTTGCAGGGCTGTGAGGGTTTGGGCATGAGGAAAAATAGGACTGCAGGTTGAGTCCAAGTTTCCAGCCAGAGTTCCATTTTGGGTACCTATGTCTTGCCCACCGAGTTGGTGTGGAGTAGCTTCCAGAATTCCACGCCCTTTGTCTGAAGGTTTTTTGTCTTTTCACTCCAGGAACGCGACGGCTTTCAGGCGCGGCGTGTTTGGGACTTCGGCCACGTGCTCGAAGGAGCAGCCCCTGGCTTGCAAGCAACCAACACCCAAACAACCAACATTCCTAAAGGCAGGGGCAGCCAGAAAGCTGCAACAACAAGTTTGCTGCGGCCATGTTGTTTTTGGTCTTTTGGCTGGCCCTGTAAAGGTGGTGGTGAAAGAGAACTTCAAGGCTGACCCCCAAGTGGGGTGGCGCGAAACTTTGAAAGCGCACATCATGAGACACATTTCGACTCGGAAAGGACCCCTTCCAACCACCTTTCCATGTGTGGGAAAGCATGAAACCAGCTCTTCAACAGCTCCCTTCGTTGGGCGGACCTCTATTTAGAACCTAGGCCCACTTCCTAAGTTCCTGGGCTTAACTTCCTTTTTGAAGACAGTTTCACTGGCACGTGCAAAGAAGGGTTGTTGTCGTGGCCAACCAGTCACTTTCTAAGGGAAGAGCTTGTCACTGGCAGCAGCAAAGTTTGGTTGCCTTTTTTTGCAAATCCACTCAGGAAGTAGGGGCCCTCTTTTGGTGAGCATCTACAGGACTGAAGGGATACCAACAGCAAACCATCTATTTTGCGGGGACTGAAACAAATTTCGAGAACACCAGTTTAGAACGAAGTAAAGTTAGTTTCCTTTGAAGGGGGCGCCATTTAGTGGCAAACAAAGAGTTTGGGGACTGTCTTTGGACCCAATCCACCCATTTTGAACCTAGTAATGTTCTACTTGTTTCTCAGTCTAGGTCCCGCAGTAGTGCCCTTGTACCCTGTTTTGGTTGGGAGGGTTCCCTACCAAAATAGACTACAGAATAAAGTTGGCACCCTTATTCTAACCTCTCTACTGGAGTGACCTAGCAGTGGGGCGGGAGAGGGGTGGTTTTTCGAGTCCTGACTTGCCAGGTGGTCATGGAGCAGGTGGAGGGCGTGGACCTTTTCACCCTGCTCCAGAGTGGCGGGCCCCTGACCGCGGAGCACGCGCGCCTGGGATTCATTTTCGTGGGAGTTTCGACGGGCCGGCGGACGTGAGCCCCGCATCCATGACGACTTCTCGTCTTCCCTTCAACTTCCATGTGCTGAAATAAATATTTGTGGTTAATGTTTGTTTTTTTGGTTGGTTTTAAAGGGAATCGATTTCACTACCGGACATATTTTCTCATTTTTTCCAGGGGTCGAAGAACCAAATGGACGTCAAAGAGGGTGGTTTGGGGAGCCCTCTGGACTCCAGAGGGGCTCAAGTCCAAAACCGCCACCTGGTTGTTGCAACGGGAAACAGTTTTCCCATTTTTGATCTTCTTGTGGTTTAGTGGTTGAAATCCAAATCCACTTGCTAACATTTATTTTTTTGCTCCCCAAACCCAACGCAACCAAGACCTAAGGGTTCGCTGAACTTCAACGGTCTTCGCGGAATGGCTGGACAAGTCCTGGGTTATCAACCACTTGCGGCCAGGGTAGATTTCGCCAAGTCCTGCTCAGAATCCCAGAATGGTTCCACGGACTTGTTCCAAGAACCGACCGCCCCGAACGCCTGCAATGTTGACCCCGCATGAATCAACCCCAGTGCATTAGGCGTGTTTTTGGGTTTAGTGGGGAATCCTCACTTCTGGAGGGAGCACCCCACGATTCATAAACTGGGGTGGGCGGGGTCAACATGAGGGCGGGGAAGAGGGGCAGTTTTGGGGGCAATTCCAACGTGGGTTTGTGGATTTGTGTTTTTGAGCATACGTAGCCAGAGCGCAAGACCCGGAGATTTGTTTTTTCCGCTGGAGCCGGGGGTTTAGATTTGGATTAGCTGTGGTTCTTGTAGAGGTACTGTGGATGGACGAAATCCATTTCGCACCACCTAAGAAACCTTGCAAATGATGATTCCCCAAACGTTGTGGTTCCCCATGGTTTCTTGGGCGGTGCGAAATGGATTTTGCAACCATCCACAGTAGGAAACTCCTCGGTTCGGTCCTCCAAACCACAGGAAGCTGCGGTTTGCCTCTAGGAACCCAGAAATGCAATCCGAGCCGTCGTGTTTTGGGAGCCCCCAAATTCTGTTCGGCGCTCCAAAAACATGCGTGTTCCTCGGCTTGTGTGGTGAAGCCCTCTGCAGTTCGTTGACTGGGTCCCCAGTCGTGCCCTTTTGCTGAAATAGACTGCAGAACAAAGTTGGTACCCTTATTCTAACGTCTCTACTGGAGGACCTAGTTGACGTTGCACCATCCCCGGACTCTTGGGTTCCAAAGCGCAACCCCCCCCCCTCAAGGGTTCAGAGCCCAATTGAGGTAGAGACGTTTCTGCGGGTGGAAGGGACGATCTTCGGGTTCACATGATTGGCATATTTACGTTGCAGCCACGGCTTAAAAGAGGCCTTACATATCAAAATGCACACGCACACACAACCTGCAAACCATACCAAAGCCTCAATTGCCGTGTTGCAAGGACCGCACCCCCCAAAATGCAGACAATATGACTGGCAGTCTGTTGTTAACTCTAGCGCCTCCAGCTCATTCCGCCGATTCTGCTGCGGTGCCTGCACGAGTGGTGACATGCCCTTTGATCTATATATATTATATGTGTGTGTGGCTCATTCACACACGCACGCATACATTTATATACACATGTTTAGTTATTTCTCGATTTATTTATTGATTTAGTTCTTCATTTATTAATTTACTTTCATTTCGCCATGGATTCGCCCGTGTATTGGCGAGCCTACCGGGTGAGGGGGGTCAAATGATGTCACCATGAAGCGCTGTACCGGAGGTTTGTTTTGCTTCAGGTTTTCTAAGTTGTCCAGCAACGTGCCCTTTTAACCCCTTTTTCAGGGAGGGTTTTCCTAGTAAAAAAAGACTACAGAAAAAAAGGTGGTACCCTTATTCTATCCTCTCTACTGGAGGACCTAGTTTTGGAAGATTTGCAGATGAATTCCACCAGCTACATGTTTGGCAAAAGGGGCGCACACATGGACAGTGCGGCTGCGCCAAGCCATGTTTGTAGGTGGGAAGATATGTATGCTTCTAGGGGTTGATTCCCCATTCTTTTCAGCCATCGTTCCTTTCAAAAACCCGCCATTTCCCCAGGATTTTTGGTGGTTTTCTAGATTGAAGGATCCCTGGAAAGAATGGGGAAGTTACCCCTAGAATGCTCCTTACATCTGGTTTCTCCACAATAAGACTTCTGAGGCCCCCGAGGGCAAGCAAGTTATCAAGTCCGGGCGGGTTTCAGGAGCCAAATTGGCAAGTCGACTTGGTTGGGGGGCTAAGTCCAAAGTCTGCTTGTATAAAATGGAATGAAAGAAACCAGTGTCACCCAAAACGGGGGATTGATGATTTGGTTTGATTTAGATATCTTCTAGATGATTCTAATATTTTCTAAAAGGTGTAGTTTCCAGGGGTCTTAACCAAATGGAAGTAAATGGAATGAAAGAAACCAGTGTCACCCAAACGGGGGGGGTTCCTCATGATGTGTAGCTGGGGACCGTTTTCGTGAAGAAAACGCTCTTCGCCTTTTCAGCTCTTTGCCTAGGAGCAGAGTGCTCGGCGACCTCCTCCGCGGTCTTGCGGCGCCTCGGGTGCTGAGGTTTTGAAGTTGTTATTTGTTTTTTCTTCCTGGGGAACTTGTGGTTTTGCATTTTTTTGGTGGGGGGGGGACCAAGTTTCTTCCCCAGAATTTGCTGTGTTTTTTCTCCTTTTTTTTTTGCGGGTCCCTTTGTTTTCCGCTAACCAGGCAAAAAGATAACTTTTTGCTGTGGTCCGAATTCCAGCCTAGGTGTTTAGGCGACCCTTGGGTGGTGATTGGTGGATTTGGATTTGGATTTGACCCCCTTCAGTTATTCCAAGAAAATCGTGCCGTTTGCTTTTTCCCTGATGGCCACCGAATAACATGGAACCCATCAGATGCCAGACAATATGGAACAACCAGAGAGCCCTGTAAGAGGAACAACAATAGGTTTAACTCCCAGTTCATTTCAAGGGAAAGGGATTTGCAAGGGGCCCCTCAGAAAAACAACCCTGCGGGTGGATAACATGACCAAAGAGCTTTGTAAGGGGATCAAAATGGGTTCAAAGTAATCTTGCTTGGTGGCTCCCAGCCATCCGGTTCCTTAGCCTTTTAGCTTCTTGGTGTTTAGCGGGGGCTTCCATTTAACCCGCTAAAATTCAAAGTTTGTCACTTTTAGCGGGGGATGTGAGGGCAGCCCAGACTACCGGACATATTTTCTCCTTTTTTTCCAGGGCTCCAAAAACCCAAAAATTCTAACCTCTCAAATCTGGAGGACCTAGTGGGTTAGTGGGTCGGTAATCTTGAGAATGAAAAGTCGTCGAGTCGAGGCATTGCACGAGCAGAACCTCGTGCACCGCGACATCAAGCTGCAGAACGTCCTGGCCAAGCAGGACTTCCAGGCGCGCTTTTGCATTTCGCGCCACGTGCACGCGAAAGCGCGCAAGCAAGCCTCTCCCCGCTTGAAAACAAGCAACGCGCAACTTCCACTTGCTGAGAGTTGTTTTTGCTGTTTTTTTTTTTTTTTTGGGGGGGGGGGGGGGTTTTGAAGGGAATCGATTTCACTACTGGAGAGATTTTCTCCTTTTTTTCCAGGGGTCGAAAAACCAAATGGAAGGAAGGGAACCAGCACGCGACCTCCTTGGCCGGGATTTATATCCTTGTGAAGGCTAGTAGTTTGGAAGCCCTTGCAATTGTGGCGTTTTGATGCTGGACTCAGAAAGGCAAGTGTTTTTTTTTTTTTTGGGCGCTTCTTTCCTTGGGTTCAAAAGGCAGGCCTTGGCGGGGGCTGGCTGGGTTCCATTTGCTTAAGAACTTGTTTTTTGTTAAAACAAAATCCCCTGTTGGTTTTAAAGGGAATCGATTTCTCTACTGGACCTCTGCTCTCATTTCTTCCAGGGGTCTTAATTGACCAAATGGGCTGGCCGGTGCGAGGCCAAGATCATCGACTTCGATACGGTTCAAAACGCCTCAGTGCCGAGCCTCTACGGGGCGACTCGGCGAGGGGGCAGAAGAAGCCAAGTCTCCTGCAGATCTTCCATGGATTTCCATGGGATCCAGCCAAAAAAAACAAGTTGTAGAAGAGTATCTGTTTTTTTATGGGACTGCCAGATGCATGTTGACCCCATATTTTCATCCACCAACCTGTTTATGTTTTTTTTTTTTGGGGGGGGGGTTGGCCCCTCCAAAAGTGGTCTGAAGACCGACCAAACCTAGAATCGGACACGCCCCTATAAACATGATTAACATGGGGTCAACATTGACATGGAATCCAGCCAAAAAGACCAATTTGCAGAGGAATATCTGTTTTTGGGATGTTAATTTGCAGGGGATAGGCTTTGAGGATTGCATACTGATCTTGGCTGCCACTTGTTCCCCTCGGTTCATTGGGTATCCCATCGGAGAAGTTGCCTTCGACTGAAGATGCAGATCGGCCGGGTGGGAGAGGCTAATATGCCACCAAGATGAGCCGATCTCCATAACTCATGCCTGAGAATGCCCTTATTCCCAAATCAGCACCCTGCATGGGGTTGGACATCATCTTAGCGATACTTTGCTTTCACGGTCGTGAGAACGACAATCTAGAAAAAGGTTTGCATGCGCTATTTGCGGATTCCACCCGTTCTTCCCCCTGTTGGCTCTTTTTCGTTTTATTTTTTAGTACATGAAGATCCCAGTGGGGATCCACAGCTTCACGTCCAAGCCGTTTTCTAGAGACCGCTGGCTCACGGCTCTCGCGGCACGCCGAACGCCGCACGCCGGGCCGAGCTGAGGCGACTGTGGTGGGCTCAGCACCTGGGCAGAGATCTCGTCTGCGGCGCTTTTGGGGTCCCAGGGCTTTTTGAAAAAAATGGGCGAGCGGCGTGGACCCCGATCTTAGCGAAGGGTTTTTTGCTCGGTCCAAAGCGAATCGGCCTTAGCCGACCTTAGCCGGTTTTCCCATGTTGGCTTCCCCATTTTTGGTAGAGGTGCCAAAAGGTGATCACCTTTTAGTTCTGGGTCCTTTGGGCAACTGAGTTTAGGTTCGGGATTGAGAGTTGACCGAGGACATATTTGGTAACAAAGTATCATGTACTTGCTAAAGCAGAAGCAAACAAAGTAACTCATGATGCAAAATGATTGGAGATTTCAGGTTGAGTTTAGCCCAGACACACGCACCAGGGACGTTAAGGTGGAACAAAATGAAGTTATCAAGGACACCAGGGGGAGCGTTTCCCTCAGTGAGGTTGGCACTTTCGCGATAGCAAACAGTTTCTGCCTTAATTATCTTCCATTTGCTTAAGATTTATATATTTTTTAAACAAATCCCCTGTTGGTTTTAAAGGGAATCTATCACTACGTGCAATAGTTGTTTATTTTTCCAGTTGTCAAGAAACCAAATGGAAGCTATGTGCCCACCACCACGGAAGCTGCTAGGTCGCCAAGGCAGCCTTTTTGGTGTTGTGTTCTCGGTTGGTACTGTGGATGGACAAACTCCTGCACCACTTGGTTACAGGAGAATCATCCTTTCAGAGGTTGCTAGGCGGTGCAGGATTTCGTCCATCCACAGTATTAGAGATGGTTAATTCACAAAGCAAGTTTGCTCCGGTGCTGGAGGAAAGGGAAATTAATGACCAGAAGGTGGTGCCACTTTGGCGGAGTCCAGCCAAATTCCACTGAGTCAAGCATCGCCATTTGACTGCCGAGTGCTAATTTTTAAGTTGCCATTTTGGTTTTCAAAGGAAGCCCATGCGGGATGAGAAATGAGGGTGCCTATGTCTTTCCAAACCCCCCTATTGAGGACTCCATTTACAAGAACATGATCTATACAAGAGGAACTCACCCTTTGGGTTTAAGAGGAGATGACCGCTTTTCACAAGAAACAACTTGTCCCCACCCCTGCCCCCACCCCTGCCCCCACCCCCACCCCAGCCCCCCACCCACCCGCCCCACCAACACACCCCCCCACCACCCCCCACCACCCCCCACCACCCCCCACCACCCCCCACCACCCCCCACCACCCCCCACCACCACCCCCACCACCCCCCCACCCACCCCCTCGGGCACGCGCTGAGGACCAATACATCGCGCCAGAGGCCTATGACGGACACTTCTCGCCGGCCTCAGACATCTTCGCGGCCCTCTGGCGAAAGCGCTTCTCCCCAAACCTAGGTCCCCTAGCTAGGTGCCCTTGTTACCCCGTTTGGTCGGTTTTGGGTTCCCCTACTAAAATAGACTGCAGAAAAAAATCGGGTACCAACTTATTCTAACCTCTCTACTGGAGGACGTGGTCTCAGGTCGGCACAAAGTCTGGCATCATTCCTTTTTGGCTATTGTTGGGGTATGTGTTGGTCGTCAAAACTGTCAGGGTATGGTGTTTCATTGTTTGGCGCCCTCTGGGGGGTGATTACTCAGGCTACTTTTTTTGGGGGGGTTCTTGTTTGGTGCCTTTTTTCGGGGTTCCCCCCCCCCAACTTTGACAAACCTTTTGAAAACCCGTTTTTCGGTCAGGACCGGTTTCCGGGTAGCTCTTGTTGGTGGCGATTGTTGGAGTGATGTGAACCCTTGGTTCTTGTAGGTAAATGGGAAATCTTGAATCCAAACACCAAGTGGAGACAAGCCTTGTACAGGCAGTCTTTAAGGCTTGGTCAGACGCCAAGCTTGTGTCACAATCCAGTTCTATGTTATCCAAGTCTGCGGGCGTTTCACTTGTGGAGACCAGCTGTTGTAAAGTCCCACCGGGGGCCGAGTTCGATGTAAGGCCTTGAGTAGGTCTTGGGCCAGGGGGCCGCCGGTACAATCAACTAGATGGGTCTGTCTCTTTTTTTTTGGGACCCCTTGGTGGGTTTTAAAAGGCAACCAAGAGTAGGAACACCAACAAAAAAGACAATTTGGGGGTGGGAGGTTCCCCCCAACAGAAAACAACACATAGGAAACGGGTGATGTTTTAGCGACTTCACGTTCCGGGGATGGCGCAAATGCCTTGTTGCAGATCCTTCGGGTCGCTCGCATAGGTGGGGGTACTGGCCTTCGCTCTTTGCCACGGCCGCTTCCCCTTCTCGC